>JAWNPL010000022.1:1517500-1642500 GCA_035047545.1 Drosophila paranaensis
AGAGCAGCGAGCAGCGAGCAGCTGAAACATAAAAAGGCAAGAGAGAGAGAGAGAGAGAAAAAAATGTTGCTTGGTCCAGCTGGCGGCTTTACATTTCGGCCAGCTTTAAAATGGCCAACAAAAGCGGTGGCCTAAATACATATAGTAAAAGACTAAAGTTAAGTTCACTTCGTTAAACAAAGACGAAGCGCTCAGCGCTAGCTGCAAAGGTGGCCAGAGTGGGATAGCCAAAAGCCCAAACCCAAAAACCCAAAAAACAATAATGAAATACAAAAAGAAAATGAGGAGAGGAAAAAAACGCGACAGTTTTTCGCTGCTGGCGTTGAGCAATTTGCATTTTTATTATATTAGAACTCGGTTAAAGTCAATACACCCAAGCAGGAGCAGCAGCAGCAGCAGCAGCAGAAGATGAAGATGAAGCAGCTGAAGAGGACGCGCTCTCATTGTCTCGACTATTGAAATTGACAATAAACTGACTGAGCACACACACCCTCTCTCAGTGTGTGTGTGTGTGTGTGTGGTAAAAAAGGTACGCGACAGCAAAAAGAGGACGAAAATGGGGCACATAATGAAATATCAAGTATACGGCAAGTGGACCAAGCGCTGCTGGTGCCAAACAACACGCAACGCAAAACTGCAAATAAATTAAAATTGAAATTTTCAAAGAGCTGTCCAAAGAAAAGGCAACAACGACGACAGCAGCAACGGCAAAGCAGCCAAAGAAAAGGGTTCAAATTGTCGCACGATTTGAAAAGTAATTTGAAATTATTTTGTATTTAATTTGACAGCTGAGAGTGATTTATTTGTGCTGCTTAACAGCATCAGGCTCACAGGCAGAGCTTAGGCAAATTTCGAAAGCCAGTTCGTGCTTTCGATATATATATACACAAAACATATATGTATATGCGCGTGTATATATATGTACTTTATATAAATGCCAGTTAGGCATGTGTATCCAATTTGATTAGTTTTTTAGTTCATCTAGATAAAGTTGGCTTTAAAGGTTTCTTTTTTTTTCTTGGACATGTTGGGGTACATCAACATAAAAAATAAAGATACAAAAAAAGTATATATACATATAATAATAAAATATATACAAAAATATATAAAAATAAAAAATATAAAAAATACATTAAAAATATAACAACAAAAATATATGTAAATAAAAAATAAAGTATATAAACATAAAATATATATAAAAAATAAATTTAAAAATATAAAAAATCTATAAAAATAAAATATATGAAAAAATCTATAAACAAAAAAAATATATATATATTAAAAAATATATATAAAAATATTATATATAATATGTAATAAAATATATAAAAATAAAATTTATAAAAATATACATATAAAAAATATACGAAAAAATTAAATATATGAAAATAAAACATAACTTACATAAAAATAAAATATATTAAAAAAAAGTATATACAGAAATATATATAAAAAAATAACATGCGAAAAGAAAAGGAGAAAGTTGAGACAAGAAAAAGTATTGTCGGAGCCAGCAAATTACTTGTTCAGTAAGCTGATATTGAAAAGGCATAGAAGGCCATTAAATAGCTAATGAGCTGGCATACATAAAAACATATAGATCTTTATATATATATGAATATCTATTTATAAACATATTTATATATATAAATATACTATAGCATATCTTAATTCTCTAAATAACAATTGAGTTTTATTTATTTTTTTCTTTAAATTTTTTATAATCGAAATTTCTTACTTTCTTACTTTCAAAGTTTTCTTCCTCATTTATTTAAAGTAAACTCAAGTAAAAGTTGTAATCCATAAGCAATTTGTTAGGCTTTCGGATTTACTATAAAATTTTGTAGAAAAAGTTGTGCTGCAACTATTTGGAAAGAAAACGAAATTGAATAAAAGCAAATGTTTGATAAATCCATTTAAGGTGAATTGTGCAGCATTTAGCTTGACTCTCTCTGTCTCTTTCTCTGTCTCTCTCTTTCTCTCTCTCTCGCTTTCCCTCTGTGAGTTTAAATTGAGTTTAAGATCTAAACTGGCCACAGGGCACACACAGCTGGCTCTTGGCCCTCAATTTGCATAAACTAATACAAAATTCCATTTGGCCAAACGATGATCGTTAAAGATATGGCAAGCGCAACTTGACTTGTTATTACAGGGTATTTATTTAGCCCGGGCATATTTACATGCACATATATTTGTGTGTGTCAAATAAACCATAAGCTGCGACTGCGACTAAAGTTGGCCTCGAATGATAAAAACTGTACGAAAAAGTTGTGCAAGTGGGGCACGTGAGGGTGAGGTTGTAGTAAGGCGACTATATAGGGAGGGTATGCCGTATACAATGCACCAATAACCATTGCATATCTACAGGCGCTTTCAACACAAACTTCAAGCCAACAACAACAACACTTGCTGAGCTTAGCCACTGGAAAGCGCTTTTTGTTGTTCCACTCAAGTTGAAGGCAAAACTTTTACAATTCCAGCAAATTTTTAGCTGTTTTTGTTTTTTTTTGTTTTCACATTTTTATCTATAGTTACTTTAGCGTATTTCAACGCGATTGTTTAAAAAATATAATTGAGTTAAGTTGTTTATTCTTTCTATAAGGAGGGGTATTTTTTTTTATATTTTTAAAATATTTGATGTATTAGAAAATAATTATAAAAATTAACTTTTTATTTAAAGTTTGTTATTAACTATTTTTTGTATACTTAGAAAATTAAAAATTAAATTTATTAATTAATTATTATTATTAATTAATATTATTAATAATTTTTATGCTTTTATATTTAAATTTAACAGACATATTTTAGAATATTAGAAATTGAATTTCAATTATTATTATTTTTTATATAAGACTATTTATTATATATTTTAAATTTATAATCTAAATATAATAAGTCATTATTTTATATTTTATTTTATTTGTTTATTTATTTTATTCATTTAATAGTTAGTTTTAGTTAGTTCCATTTTATCCTTTTCCTACACATCTTCCATGTCTCGGTTCCCACTGTGTACAGTGGTTGCTGCTGCGCTTTCCATTGCCATTTTGTGCTAATTTTGTGGGTCTCTCTCTCTCTCTCTCTCGAGTGGTGCAACGTTGGCACTAATTATGCACAAAAGGTTTGCTGCTACTTTTGATGGGATCTCATTTCACGTGACTTTTGCACTTTTGAGCTCACACTTCATTTGAATGGCTGAAGAAGTGAGGAATTTACGACTTAATGAAATGTCATTGCAGCTCCTTTGTTTGACATTTACTTTTTACAAAATATATGCATTTGACGAGCGCACACATTGTGTAGAGGCAGCCTTAAAGCTTGTGGCTCAGGGTGACCAAGGAAGAGTGACAGAAAAGGAAAGTGCTATATTATGAAAGTGGTTTGGGGTATTTCTATGTTTTTTACTATCAATTGGTATAGAGTACCAGCTGATAAGCCCATAAGTGCATAGATATAGCTGGTTGTGCGTAGAGCGTAAAATGCAATTGTGGTTCTGAAGACGATTGCTTGAAGTTGCATTTGAATGAGAGCTTGGGCAGACTTTAAGCTATTTTATAATCAAATGGCAAGTCTTACTAAACATTTTAATAGCTAAATCTGATCTAGAACGTAATGGATTCTTGTGCTATAATTATTTAAAAGAGCATCACTCTTAGCTGGTCACCTTAAATATTTCTTTGAAGTTCTCCTCGCCTTCGCATAGCATTTCAGACTCTGCCTGAAAACAGTTAGCTGGCGCATTCCCATCCACATCTATCGTTGATAATTAAATGTATTTCTGAGATCTGGCTCAACAACAGATATAGCTATATATAGATGTCATTAAATCAGTCGCCGTTTGTTTAACTAAGTTTGCCAAAAGTTGAGAACAACAACAACAACAAGAAAAAAAAATGTCAAAATAAATTTTACTTTTGGCTTCTATTTTACTTTCGGTGCAATTTGGGGACTAGGCTCGGCGGGAGTTTGTTGTGCCCAATTGAAGCAGTCGCCTCGGCCCTGTCCGCCGTCACGTAGCTGGTCACGCTTGACAAACTTTACATAATTGCTTGGGCCGAAACAAAAGCAATTTGCATAGCTTATAAACGGGTTACGAATTACTACGGGCTGTTTGTGTCTACTGGTGTGTGTGTGTGTGTGTGTGTGTGTGTGTGTGTTTTATAAACACTCCTTTGAGTGCTTTTGCCAACAAAAATTAAATCAGTTAGAAATGTTGTTGTTTCTGTTGTTGTTGCGATTGTTGCTGTTGTCATTTGGGCCACAAGGCGCGCTCGAAATTAATTGTTAAGCATATACGCCAAAATAATGATAATAACAATGAGAATAATAATGAAAATAATAACAATTATAATAATGGAAATAGACGCGGCGTGGCCAAAACCATTTAACAAGCCTCGCGTCTCCTTGTCGCCGAATAACAAATGCGATATTTATGATGGAGTAATGATGAGTAATGAGTGATGAAAAGCAATTATAATAATGATCATTGTGATAATGTACACTAATAGTTATACTAAATACTAATAATAATGATATAGTGCTGATGTTGATGAATAATAATGATATCACCAATACAATTATGATATGAATGATGAATACCAGAAATATTGGTGACACTAATGATAATTGTAATGAATAATAATAATGTAGTAATGCCTATAATGATACGAATGCCAAAAAATAAATGCCAATGAGCAATAATATTGATAGTAATGATAATTGCTCTCAAGCTAAGAGCAATACTAATAATAATGCTAATAGTAATGATAATACCAATGCTACTTATCATTTCAATGACTAATAATAATAATAATAATATTAATAATAATAATGGGAATAATGCCAATAATAATGACAATGAGCAATGATATCAGTCGACTCACCTCGCGCAGCTCACCGTCCTCGGCCAGCAGATCGACCTTATTGCCAACGACCACAATTGGCACCGCTGTGGTTGCCTTTGTCTCGTGTATCTGGTCTCGTATGGCCCGCACCTCCTCGAATGTGGACGCATCGGTGACATCGTAGACCAGGATGAAAGCGTCTGCCGACGATATGGATAGAGCGCGCATAGCTGGGAACTGCAAAGGCGAAACGAAAATGCGGGCGTTACAATTTTTACCAATGACATTTCATAGATAAAAGACACAAAGGAGGACAGACAGAGAGCAGAGAAGGGAGAGATAGAGACAGAAAGAGAGAGAGAGAGAGAGAGAGAGAGAGAGAGAGAGCGCAAAGAGACTGAGTGCGAGGGAAAAGTGTTGAACAAGCGGCTTAAATTACACATAAAATGCTGTTAAAAATTTGCATATTATTATTGTATTTGCATACACACTCGCACACATACACACACAGAGAGAGAGAGAGAGAGAGAGAGAGAGAGAGAGAGACAGACAGGTCTTTGCACACATTTATGCACATATTTTAATAATGACAGATAATAATGTAAATTTTGTTAAGCGTTTCGAGGCGAGCACTGAAGTCCCTACTTCACTTGCGTCCCCGCTTTTTCTCATTAAATGTTTGTCAAGTTGCAAAAAAAACTTGAAAATGTTCCCATTGACTTTTTGTTGTGCGTGTGTGTGTGTGTGAGTGTCTGTGTGTTTGCGTGCTTCATTATGTCATGCACCTAAAGCAACAAAGGCAGTCTAGAGTCAAAGGCTTACTTCAAATAAATATATATTTATAAAAAAATATATTTTATATATTGATTTTTTTAAATTTATTTATTATTATTATTTATTTATTTTTATTTTAGTTTTATTTTTTATTTATTAGTTACTTTTTAATTTTTTTTTAATTTTTTAAATTTATTGCGTGCTTCATTATGTCATGCACCTAAAGCAACAAAGGCAGTCTAGAGTCAAAGGCTTACTTCAAATAAATATATATTTATAAAAAAATATATTTTATATATTGATTTTTTAAAATTTATTTATTATTATTATTTATTTATTTTTATTTTAGTTTTATTTTTTATTTATTAGTTACTTTTTAATTTTTTTTTAATTTTTAAAATTTATTTTGTTTTATTTATTTATTTTTGTTTACCTATTTTTTTTTTTATAAATTTGTTACTTTTTATTTATTTTATTTTATTTTTATTTATTTTTTTTCTTTTATTTTATTTTCATTTATTTTATTTTGTTTTATTTTATTTTTATTTATTTATTTTAAATTAAATTAAATTTATTTTATTTTATTAATTTATTATTATGATTTTTTAAATATATTCTAAATTAATTTGCCTGAATTTATTCTCGTTTTTAGTTGACCTCTCTTAAAGCTGCGTAAAAAATGACTTTATTGTCTCACGCTCTGTTTATTTCATTGAATCAGAGTGCAGCGAGCAACATGCGACATTTGTGCCATTTAAAAATGTTTCGCATTTGCGTGCCGTGCCACACACACACACACACACCTGCCCCGTAACTGAATTTCAGAATGCCAAATGGTCAGACCGAGTGCGTCATAGGCCACACACAAATTGTGAATTATGCTTTAAATCTTTCAGCAGCAGCAGCAGCCAAAGGCAGCTCACAAAAGCTGAAACAATGCCGGGCCAATGTGTCCGCTGGGAGATGGAACGCATGTGCCGTACAGGACTCAATTAAGCAAATTTTAACCAGCAAAAAATATATATATTTGTATGTGTGTGTGTGTGGCAAATCAAAATGCACATAAGATGCGTAGCCGACTGCCTAATGCCCGCTCAGCCAGAGCAAAAAGAGCTGAAGAGTCGTGAAAAGGTAAATGTGTAAGAGAGTGTTTGGAACTGCAGATATTCATACATAGTTAAGCTCGAGCTACTTAGACTTGAAATTGAGATATACCTAAGCTTAATCTGCGTTATTTGATCAATTAATAGCTGAATAAAGGTTTATAGTAGTTCTAGCCATAGAAGCTGTGGGGTTTCTTGACTTGGTATGCCTTCAATTGGAGCGGCTATATAATCAGTATATATTTCTATGGATATACCTTTGACAGCTAGACGAACATTTCATACAACAAATACACCCTTTTCCCTTCGTGAACGAGCATAAAAAGCTGAGTAAGATCTATGGCCAAAATTAGTATGAAAATAGAAATACTCTTTGCAGAGCGAGAGAGAGAGAGAGAGAGGAGAGAGCTTGAACAGCTGATTAGCTAAAAGAGCTCAGTTCATTTAAATAGTTCCAGTGTTGAGAGTGTATTAAAAAAAACTTTAATATTAATATATAATATTATATACATATGTATATATGTATATATGTAGGTTAACCCATATGTCAAGGCTTGTGATGTGGCACAATTAATGTTGTGTAGCGCAAGGTCAACAGTGTGACCGTATTGTCATGTCTTAGAAGTCCTATTTCTCGCAGTGTTGCTATACACACCGATGTTCGATATATTAACCGTTTAGACAGCCGTGTCATGAGTCAGCCTAAAGGGAAAAGCAGTCTAAGCACACACGCGTTTTACAATACTACAAAAAAAGTTGTTTATACGTTATTCAGCACTGGAAAAGTGATGCTATTCAACACTGTTTTCTAATATCAAGAATAAAGCTATATTCCCATTTGATACACAAAAGTTTTGGAGATTATACAGATGGGTAAATATATACAAATAATAAAATTGAAGAATATAAATGTATATAGATATGTTCATATATATAGATATATATACCTTTATACCGTTACAAATTGATTGAATAAATGAAATAGCTTTGGCTAGCAGAGAGGAAAATGGAACCGCAAATGAAACGAGTTAGAGGGACAGACTTTCGAGATGGAGCCGGCATTAATGCAAGAGATGGATTTTGTTGTTATGGCTATGTCTAGTTGCCTTGCTCCCGCTCTCCCTCTCTCTCTCTCTCTCTCTCTATCTCTTTCTATAATGCGTGACAGGGAACATGTTTGGTTGTCTGCCAGCCGCAACCGCAACATTTCGGCTACGATCTGGCTGTCTGTCTGTCTGTTGCTGTTTGCCGTTCCATCTAACATTAATGGCTTCCAAAGTCATGCGGCCCGGCCGCAGCCGCAGCCACAGTCACAGTCAGAGTCATTATGGGAGCGAGTCACGTTGAGCGAGTCGCAGTCACAGCCCACTCCAGTCCGGCCTTAAGTCATATTCTATGTACAGTTGTGCGTCAGCAGCCATTGCAGCTGCTGGCTAATAGCGAGGCTCGCATCGAACAACAACAAAAATGTATATATAAATCCAGCTGAAAAGAATGAAAGCCGCCAACAATGGCTGCGCTCGCATCAGGCCACAGGCAGCACGAGGTGCACATGTTGCTGCCTTTGATATTGCTGCATAATGCCATCATCGGGCAACTTTGCCCTTGCCCTCTGTCCAGGTCCTGCTAGTTGCCGATATATGGATTCCACGCTTCATAATTCCATTTCCCAGCCACTAATGAGAACGCGAAGCGTTTGCAATTTCAGATCTCCATTGTTAGATTAGAAAACGTGGAAGAATCCTAGCTACACTCGTTATGTGCTCAATGAATATGCTTGAAGACTCCTACTATTGTGATACCCTGTAAGTGTTGCTGAATATAATCATTGAGACTATTATGATACCCTGTAAATGTTGCTAAAGATAGCTATTGCTATTATGATACCCTGCAAGGGCTGCTAAAGACGACTATTGCTATTATGATACCCTGTAAATGTTGTTAAAGACGACTATTGCTATTGCGATACCCTGTAAATGTTGCTGAAGATAACTATTACTGTTGATACCCTGTAAATGTTGCTAAATACGACTTTTGCTATTATGATACCCTGTAAATGTTGCTGAAGATACTTATTACTGTTGATACCCTGTAAATGTTGCTAAATACGACTTTTGCTATTATGATGATACCCTGTAAATGTTGCTATAGATAATATTATGATACCCTATAAATGTAGTCATAAATACGTATAGCTATTATTTTCATACCATGTAAATGTTACTTAAACTACCTTTAGCAATTATAATACCCTATAAATGTTATTTAAATTATACATGTTATGATACCCTGTAAATCTTGCTATCAATACTCAGGGCTATTATTATAATATCCTGTAAATGTTGCTCAAACCTAATTTAATATGCAAATTTGAGCATTTTTCGCCTTTTCATTTTCCCTTTTCCTCATCTTCCCACCTAACACACAGCCAACTCTCTTCAGCTAAGCCTAAGCAGAGCATCTGCTAGTCAAACACTTGTAATTTGATAAGTATTTCTTTTTTTTTTTTGGCTGCTGCTGCAGCTGGCATTGTTTTGATTGCATATAATTGCATTGGAAATGAATGCATGTAAAGGAGCAGCATCGGCATCGGCAGCGATAGGTTAGCTGGCTATGATGGACCCTTTTTTGTGCACACTCAAGCGGGACGGGCAGGTGGCAGATGGCAGATGGCAGGTGGCAGATGGCAGGTGGGAGGTGGCTGCCAAAAGCTATTCTGCTCAATGTTATCACTCTACATCTCAGTTGCTGCCTCTGCCTTTACTGCTCTCCCGCCCCGTTCCCTTCCCGCCCACACTCTCCGCTGCGGTTTCCGCTCGTTACACATTTCACAGACAGCTTGGCAAGCCAAGGACGACAAGGACGACTAGCAGCCTGAGCTCGGCGTCGCACTGTGCATGTGTTTCGCTCTCTGATTTCTCAATGGACTCGAAATTGTTGCCACTTGTCCTGCTGATTGTCTATGTGCGCAACACTTCTCCCCTCGTCCCATGTTTTTTGGCTTTTTTTTCTGGTGACAGCAGCTGCAATCGTTCGTTTTGCTTCTTTCTTTTTTTGGCTGGTGACTGCAATTGTCTTTGGCTCCACACACGCTTATTGGCTCTGAAAAGTTGTCAGCTTTTGCCATAGAATTTGATTAGCGCCAGCTAACAAATTTAATCAACAGACATCAGCAACTGCGACTGCAGCACGTTACAAAAAACCAGGCGAACTTTCCAAATCAGGTTATAAACGACATAGAGAACAGTTTTTAATTGCATTAAACACCAAGCAACAGCTGCCAGGTGTGTGCCTGGGCGTCAGAGCTTTCGGTGAGCAATAGGAAGTGTGTCAGCTGCTTGGAGTGTGAAGTTTCTGAAAGGGGCGAGGGCGGGCAGTAGTTAGTGTGGATGATTCTTGAGAAAGTTTATATATATTATATATATATCTCTATCAGTCTCTTAGTTTCTTTGAAATGCATTGAACTGAAGTACAACCTTTCCAAAGGGGTTTAAATTCAATTTGGAAAATACTTTTTATGGTTTTTAAAGCTCAGATCAGGTCAAAATCATTAATGATTCCAAATTGATTCAGTTTAGCTCGATATGAGCAGGTTTTGCCTTGAATATGGTCAGAGAGAATATTCCATTGGCAGAATAATCCATTGTTCCACTGAGCGTTGGCTAGCAAAGCTTTAAACCTAGCACACATCACCCCATAATATTTATAAAAAACGTCTATTCAGGTCCAATCTTTCCCTATTCCCTAACTCACGTCAATAGCCCGAAATGAATCGTTACTGCAGCAGATCCCCATACAACTTCAATAGTCCACATATCGAGTAAATATTTTGAAGAGCAACAGAACCTAGCCTTAAAGGTGCGGGTATGGCTTAGTCGAGCAGCTATATCCTCAGGCTTTGCTTAATTGATTTGAAAGAGCAGCAGCTGCTGCTAAAATATTTTAATTATATTGTTTTATGCAGATTCGCAGCCAAAAGTTGTTTAGAAACTAATTTTCTCGTACAAAAGAAACCTAAAAAAATTATATATTTATTTTTAGTGAAACTTAAACTCAGGCTAACTTCAGCTCTGCTGACTGAAGCTCTACAATGACTCAGCTATCGAGCACCAATATCCATTTAATATTCGAATTTCTGCAAATTTAATTCACAGCCAAAACTGTGTTGTTGGCTTATGAATGGCTAATTGCAGTAAGCTGTTTGTTATGCTTGGCTCAGATAGGGCTTAAAAACAGTTTAAATGAATTTATAATCGATTCACAATAATTTATTTTTCCCATTTGCCTTTAATTCATAGTGAAATGTTGAAAAATTTATGGTTATGGGGGCGAATGTAATAGACAGAGTATATAAATGTTCGATAACTCAAGAGAGTTATCGATATACATAGATAGTTTGATTCGAGTTAGGGTATGTGCAAGTCAAGCACTCTTGACTTTCACTTTTTACTATTTAAAACAGCCTATATATATTATCAAAAAAAAAAAAATGCAAGCATAATTAACAGTTGAATTTTAATTAAAAATACCAAAAGCCGGGAGCTCCAGACTGTTAGCTATCCTGTACTTGACAGCAGTCTATAAAAATGAATAATTATTTCAATAAATGTTTACAAAAGCATGAGAAAATAAATTATAAAAAATGTTTACAATGTATAAAAAATATTTAAAAAATATATATATATTTATAAATACAAACATAAACCACCAATTGATGTATTTTTTACATATCCCATAACAATTTTTATAGCTAATAAAATATATAAACTAACTAAAAATATGTATAAGAAAAAATTGCATTCAATTGGCATCGATGTAAAAAGCAAATAAAGTAGCAACAGCTCGCATGTGGTAAAAAAAAAATAGCGGGGCAAATAAGTACGCCTACGGGCTGCGATGTGAAAAACTCACAGAGAAAATGGGAAAAGGTGGAAAAGGGGAAAACCATGATACAATCCATTTGGCATTTACTATTTGTGTTACAAAATTAATATTTGCATTGCGGAAGGGCGCAGAAAAAACTGCAAACGAGGCGTGGCCTTACTGTTGATGCAGATATAAATCGCGCTAATTAGTGGCAACTCTGCGAGCACACCTCGCCACGTATTAATCCCGCTGTAAAAAAGGCTCTTATAACTTTTAATGAAATGCGTTTTCCGCATGTCATTTAAATGTTAAGCTCTTAACTCAGCTAGAGCGAAGTGTGTCCTTTGTTTTTGTGGAACTTGTAGCTATCGATAACAATTGGTGAACTATCGATAGTATAAGCAGGTTAGCTGCCTTGTTGAATTTCATTTAACTTCCCTTTTTTCTCTTGGTCTGAAACAATAATAAATAGCAGTCGCTGGCTGTCTGTTAATTGAATTCAGTTGCGTGGGCTCTTTTCATAAAATATCCTGCGTATGTTATCTCTGCCTGGCGCGGCTGGCAAAAGAAATAATTCATACGCACCGTGCGCCGTGCACAATGGGCGCCAGCAGTGGTGCTAAGCCCAGTGGAAACTATTGCCACTAACATGCCCACTCGCCCCACGCCCACGCCCAGGCCCACACGCCAGCTTCCAGCAGATGCAATGGCTGCCATTGCGATAAGCGTGCAAACAGCGCCAGCAGCTGATAACCTGTGTGTGTATATATAGGTGTGAGTGTGTTTTGTTGCGGTTTTGTTTGCTGGATGTCACCGCAGAATGCAGTTTATTGCGGCTACTTGGCTGAAAATGATTGCACATACGCGCTGTACGCCCGTACGACCTCCCGCCCGCACGTTTACGTAATACACAAACATCAAATACTCGAATTTATGAGAAAAACGAACTGCGCTTTGCTCACATTGTTAGCCGCAAATACGATAACTTCTGCACATACACACACACACACACACACACAAACGAAGCGGTTAGATTTCAATTAATTTCTGTCACCAACTGCCAGAGAACACAATGGAACTAATACAGCAACAAGAGTTTGCCTTTGACAATTTGTTTAGCTAAATTGAATTGCAATTCAGCGCTGCATTTGCATGGCATTCCTTTGGCACTAGCCCATTCTAATTGCCTGCTAGGTTTATTTATTTTTCGCTCTTTCTCTCTTACTTTTGTTGCTTCAAAGTTTGCTCTCATAAACAGATGCGAGTGTTTTCTAATCTATTTTCTAATCAATTTTCAATCAGTTTCATTTCAGTTTCGTGTTTTGTTGAGTTTGTGGCTCAGATTGGCAAATTAATTTACTAAAGAAAGGCTATAAATTTGAGTAACTGAGCGTGCTTTGGCTTGGTGTGTCTGGGGAGAGTGACTAGCGGATGCTCTGCAAGCCTGAGCGGAGGTGTTATTGTAAGCAGCTCTTAAGCAACATTTGGATTTGCTTCGAGGAGGGGCAGACGAAAGGTAGAGGAAGGGTAGAGGAAAGGTAGAGGAGAGGTAGAGGAGAGGTAGAGGAGAGATAGAGGAGAGATAGAGGAGCGGTAGAGGAAGGGTAGAGGAGAGGTAGAGGAGAGGTAGAGGAGAAGTAGAGGAGAGATAGAGGAGCGGTAGAGGAAGGGTAGAGGAGAGATAGGGGAGAAGGTAGAGGAAGGGTACAGGAGAAGGTAGAGGAGAAGGTAGAGGAGAGGAAAAGGAGAGGTAGAGGAGATGTAGAGCAGAGGTAGAGGTCGAGGAGGGGCAGACGAAAGGTGAGGAAGGGTAGAGGAGAGATAGGGGAGAGGTATAGGAAAGGTGACAAGACTGTCCTGCTTCTAAAGCTTCAAGTTTCTTGCAGACAGACAAGGTATATCGATAGCTGTACTAATTCGATTAATTATATCGATAGATGTTACTATGTCGACTAGCTTTATCGACAAATGGATTATATCGACTGGCTATATGGCCTATGTATTATATGCACTTACTATATTAATATTGGGCATATCATCCTGTTCAAGAATATATACACTAAAGAGCAGTACTATACCTCCCACAACCTCTAACATAGATCAGCTTTTGACTTATCACCAGCATCACTTAAGTTTCTTGATTCAAAATTTTGAGCCAATAAAAATTTTTCCAATTTATAAATTTATTTTAGAAATTAATAAATTTCCTCTACATTCTGCCATTCACTCCGCTCAAAGTTTATGTTTAATTAATAAAAACGAATTAATTATTAATATTGTTGGGGCTGCGTGTAAAATTTGATCACACATCTATAAATTTTGACGAGAATGCATATATGTACATGCGATGATAGGATATACATATATGATTTATTTGATGGTGCTCTAGTTATGGGCACTTCAATCTCATCATTCGATCCGAACAAAGGGCAATTTTTATTTTACTAGTGCCTGATGCCGGCTGAAATCCGTTTGCCCTTAGCCCAGTCCCAGGGCAGTTTGTAAATTATTAGCCACTCGCAGAGGTCTAACCCGACGCACACACACACACACACACACACACATCATGTGTGTGTGTATAAATATGCGGCAGCACACTCACTCACACACATGGGGCAGTTGGCACTATGCGATTTATGTGGCGCGCGTCGTCGAGTGTCTGGGCCCTCGGGAATATTCAACACATCATAAAATTTATGAGCGCTGCGTAAATGTGTTAAAATTTTATGCGAGTTTCCGCTGCTGCTGTTGTTGTTTTTAGTCGAGTTACACTCCAAGGCGAAAATGTTGCAAATGCTGGCGGGAGTGCTCGACGTAATGATACCCTGCCGAGCAACAGAGTTATGAGCTCAATGAATGGAATTCGTGTTGCGCACAAGTTGATAAAGGCTATATATGCTGAAGGCATTGGCTTTGTGATTAGCATTATCATTGACAATAGCATTAGCATTGGCATTGACATTAGCATGGGCATTAGCATTAGCATTGGCATTAGCATTGGCATTAGTATTATCATTAAAATAAATATTATCCAGCATTAGCATTATCATTATTATTAGTATTAGCATTAACATTAGCAATGCATTGGTATTCGCATTATTAGCATTAGCTATAGCTATGGCTTTGGCCATTGGTATTAGTATTAGCATTAGAAAAAGTTATAGCATTAGCATTAGCATTAGCATAAGAAAAAGTTATAGTATTAGCATTAGCATTAGCATAAGAAAAAGTTATAGTATTAGCATTAGCATTAGCATTTGAGTTAGCATTTGAATTAGCATTAGCATTAGCATTAGCGTTAGCATTAGCATTAGCATTAGCATTAGCATTAGCATTAGCCTTAGCATTAGCATTAGCATTAGCATTAGCATTATTTCTAATAAATTTGATGTTATATCATAGATATCACTGAAAAAACTTTTCCTTATCTTTCTACTATAGTTCATTTGGATTTACTGTTCTCTATATGATATAGGCTTAGCAAGCAAGACTTTGCTGTCGAAAACATAACTAGCTTACTTGTCAAAAAGAATCATCCTATATATCCTACCTCTATCATTGGCTCTACAGAGGACGTCTTGATGAAGCCCCAATTTCTCATCGAAAAGTCTTACTTTATTTATAATTTATGGCACCTTCAGGAACAATCGGCAGTAATTGGGCCAAGGGTATATGGGCTTCGTCTCGCCGCATCATTCGCGCTGCATGAATTATCAAATTTATGTACCGCGCATGTGGTCTAGACGTAAAACATGCATAAAACTCAACAAATATTTGCAGTCTAAAGCGGGTTTAACTATTAAGAGAAGAATTTCGTTGTTTCTTAGTTGCTGGAATAATGAAAACTTGAATTAATTTCATGCAGATATAAATTAAGCTAAGCGCCAATTATGCGGCTCTTAAGCTCGACAAGTGCTTAGAGCACGCATTAAATACGATTATTAATTTCGGCTCGCTCGATAAGCATTAAATTTGACAATTTGTGTTGTGCTGGCCAAACAGAGTTTCGGGGTGAAAGGCAGAGACAGGTTACAAGGGAGCTGCCTAATGGCCTTTAGCTGCGTGTCAATTGTGATTTGAACTGTGGGCATTAAGCTCGAACTGCATAATTGCTAGAAATAGATAATGTGTATGTCGATATACATATATATTGATATATGTATATATATATATGTATATCAGGCACTAAGCTTGATTTGAGACAAGCTTCATTTCGATGTAAGAGCAACTTGTCAAATGGCATCGTGGGTGGCGCACAACTATTTGCTGCTCAAATAGACGCACACAGAGAGAGAGAGAGAGAGAGAGAGAGAGAGAGAGAGAGAGAGAGCGATACACACATGCAACATGTACTTGCTACTTGTTACTTGTAACATTCTTTTGGCGTCCACCGCCTGCTGTTTGCCCGTCGAGCCACGGAAATTGCGACGGCACTCGTGAGGCAACAGTTGCCACAGCCAAATATATGTATATGCATGCAGCAACTCGATATTATATATATATATATATATATACTGATTCAGTAACATGCTTTATTTACATATATACATATATATTTTATACATTATATGCTCGCATGCAGACACATTAAGTCGCCCTTTCTTCCGCTGAAGTTGCGCATGTAAAATGCATTTCGTTTTATTTACAGAATTCTAAGGCTTTCGCTTTTCCATTTCCACTTGTTTTCCATTATGACGAAAAAAAAACTATTCAAACAGCTGTGTAAAATATTATTACACAAAGTTGACGGAAAATAAGCTGAACTAAGTTTCCTAAGAATGGCTGCTCTCAGCCTTTATTTTGTTATCAAGTCTAGCGGAGTCTAGTCAGGATAGAGGGAACTTAAACTAGAATTGCCTGAATATACTTTAGAACATATACTATACGTTTTAGATCTGTAGAGCAACACGAGCTCAAAGGGACTTGATGGAACTGCGATAGAGTGAGGAGAGTGAGCGATGAGTGTACATAGCAGCTGCTTGGTAAATTGAATATATGTGAATGATATCTAGATAAGATATAAAACATATTTTGACTCTCAAAGGAATTTTGAAAGCTAGTAGCGTGATATGATAGGACCTCAAAGGACTCGAATATGAATATGAATATGAGTATGAATATGAATATGAATATGAATATGAATATGAATATGAATATGAATATGAATATGAATATGAATATGAATATGAATATGAATATGAATATGAATATGAATATGAATATGAATATGAATATGAATATGAATATGAATATGAATATGAATATGAATATGAATATGAATATGAATATGAATATGAATATGAATATGAATATGAATATGAATATGAATATGAATATGAATATGAATATGAATATGAATATGAATATGAATATGAATATGAATATGAATATGAATATGAATATGAATATGAATATGAATATGAATATGAATATGAATATGAATATGAATATGAATATGAATATGAATATGAATATGAATATGAATATGAATATGAATATGAATATGAATATGAATATGAATATGAATATGAATATGAATATGAATATGAATATGAATATGAATATGAATATGAATATGAATATGAATATGAATATGAATATGAATATGAATATGAATATGAATATGAATATGAATATGAATATGAATATGAATATGAATATGAATATGAATATGAATATGAATATGAATATGAATATGAATATGAATATGAATATGAATATGAATATGAATATGAATATGAATATGAATATGAATATGAATATGAATATGAATATGAATATGAATATAAATATAAATATGAATATGAATATGATTATGAATATGAATATGAATATGAATATGAATATGAATATGAAAAATGCAATCCATATTCATATTCAACTCCAGGCCAACTGCATGACGAGTCCTGTCGACTTTGCATGGCCTTTCAGCCAGCCATTGGAACAAATGTTGTTTTATCAATGGCATTCTGCTAGATATGCAGATAGACATGGTTTATTGATGGCACGGCGAAGGCTGTGAAATAACTTAAGCTGATGATAAAACATATTAGAGCAGTTGCTGCTGCTGTAGCCGGGGCAAATGCATCAAGGACACAGCCAGGCTGAGTGCTCAGTGCTCAGTGCTCAGTGCTCAGTGCTCAGTGCTGAGAGCTGAGCTGAGCTGAGCATCCTTTTGGTGCAGTCACAGTTGACTTGCTTTGCACTCGATGGATGTCTAAAATGAGTGTGTGTGAGTGAGTGTATGAGTGTGTGTGTGTGTGTGTGTATGTGTGCCCATTCATATTTCTTTTCATTTGGCACCTGCTGTCGCCGTTTGTTACTTGCCATTCAGTTTTATGAACAAGCATTTCAATTCGCGTTTAGCGGAAGTGGCAGCGAAATTGAATCGCAGGCTGTAATTTCCGCCGCATACAAAAGCAGAAGAAACTGCGAGCACGGCCCGCTTGGAAGGGGCAACTACATGCGATACAATGAGCAGCGACGACGACGGCGTTCTGAATTATTAAAAATACAAAAAAAAAAAAAAGAAAAAAATGGAGAGAACTAACTGAATGCCAATGGGTGTGCGGGTGTTGAAAGCCATTAGAGGCGGGTATTTAAAAATTAAAAGCAACACACACACTGGCAGAGCAGAGTCCTGGCAGCCCTTTACACGCAATTTGATTTACTTAATGAACTCACTTAGGCAACGGACGCAAAGGTGAGCTAACTACACACACACAGACACACATAAGGTACTCACCTCATAGGAGCCGGCCGTGTCGAGTATGTCCAGCGTTAGGCTAACGCCCGCAATTGAAAAGTTGCCCTGATGCATTTCCTCGATGGTCCTTTTATACTTCGTGGTGAATGTGTTATACAGAAATTGTGTGATTATCGAAGTTTTTCCCACTTTGGCCGCGCCCATGACCACAATTTTATGACGTGCATTTGCCGGTCCAATGGCATCGTCCACCGCATTATTTCGGCCCACTCTGAGGAAGAGAGAAAGAGAGGAAGAGTGAGTGAGTAAGATAGTAAGAGAAAAATTGACTTGCAAGTTGAGTTAACTTAAATTGAATTATTTTCCGTTCGTTTTTCCATGTTTATTAATTTAATCGCATGTCCGTATGTATTCCTATATATATATATATATATATATATATATATATATATATATATATACTACTGACACACAGCAATACGCCCAGGGGGTGGCGGTGCGGCGTTCATTTTGGTTGTGTACGGCAACTGCTGCAACGCTTCAATCTCCTCAGCGACTCATTAAAACTGTGCGCTACATTTAAAATTAATCAGTTTGCCGCCAGGACAACGACGACGCGACCAAAGACAACAGATAAAAGACAAACTAACGCATATGTGTGTGTATTTCTCTCTCTCTCTCTCTCTCTTTCTTTCTCTGTGTGTGTGCGTAAAGGTATATATTGTCTGCCTTTAACAGCAGCGCTTTATAATGAAATATATTTGAGCACGACTGTTGTGGCAGCTGCCCGCTCAGTTGCACGCAATTTAACCAATTTTTCTCTGCTTCTTCTTCTTCTGCCATGCAATTTTTGGCATTGCTTTGTGCTGTCTTCGTTAACGTTTCACGGGCGGCAGCGGCAGTGAAAATACTGCAAATGCAACTGAATTGAAGACGGAATTCAAAACGAATTGAAATTAAGTTGAATTTATATTGAAAGAATATTGAATTTTGAGACAGAATTGAAATTGAATTGTAGCTGAATTGAAGCCAAATTGAGACAAAATTAAAATAAAATTGAGAACAAATTTGAAACTGAATTGCATTGAAACAGAATTGAAATGAAGCCGCATAAAGACCAGACTAAAACAGAATTGAAAGCAAATAAAGATTGAATTGATAATGAATTCAAGTTGAATAGTACTGATATTGAATTGAAATTGAATGGAAGTTACATTGAAATTGAAACTGAATAAAAACTGAATTTGATTGCAATTCAAAAAGAATCGATATTGGATTGAATCAACATTTTATATAGAATGGAAATTGAAATGAAAAAGAAAAAAGACTACAACTAATAATTGAATTCAAACAAAATATGAATTGATTTGAAACAGAACGGATATCGAATTGAGTATGTATTGAAACTCAATTGAAATTGAGTTGAAATTGAATTGAAGTTGAATAGAAATTGAATTGAAATTGAATTGAAATTGAATTAAATTGAAATTGAATTGAAGCTGAATTGAAGCAGTACCCAAATTGAATTGAGTATGCATTGAAACTGAATTGAATCTGAATTGAAACTGAATTGAAACCGAATGGAAATAGAAACCAATTTGAATTGAAATTGAATTGAAACTGAATTAAAATTGAATGGAAACTAAATTATAACTGAAATGAATCGGTTGAATCGAAACTGATTCAATCTGAATTGACACTTTATTGAAATTTTGACTGAATTGAAACAGAATTTATTGATAATAGTTCATGAATCTATACACTCAACATAATTGATATGCCAATGCCCAGCTTAAAAATCAATATCTGTTTTAAGTTAATTAATTTCAGATTTCTTCAAAGTTGAACTTTTAATTCAATTCATCAGCGCTTGGCATTTGGCTTTAGTTTTTCTCAACAATTTTCCAATTTTCTTTTCTAACCCAGCTCAGCGGCAGCAGCAGCAGCAGTCGCCAGCACGTTCAGTGTCCGAAGAACAATGGAATCTCAATCGCACTTTGGGCCGAAAGCAGTTAGCAGTGACAGTTTGATCTAAGCGACTTATAATTTATATATATACATATATATTATATATATATTCAGCATCGGACGAACCTTAAACCAAAATTGAAAAAAAAAAACAAACAAAAACAACGACAAATAAGAGCAAATAATCAGTGCAAATATGCGGCCCGAAAGGAGAGGAAGAAAAAGAAAAGAGGAAGGATGGAGAGAAACAAAAAGCAGCAAAAGCTGAAATTCTTAACTTGGCTGGGAAAACAAAGGAAAAGTATGCAAAAGATGGTCGGTCCCTTAGTTCAATGCTGTGGCCATTCGGGCAGCCGACGAGTCTCAGTCCCTCCTGCCTCAGAGACTGCGACTTGGCAAATCAGCCGTAGAATGTCTTATCATTGCTTGCCGGACAGGGACAGGGAGGGGGAGGGGGATGCTCGTCTTACCATCGCCAACAATAACAACAAAGTGAGACAAAACTTGAAACGTTGCGAAAAGGTAATTGTTGTGGGGGAGAGGAAAAAAAAATTAATCTGGCAAATGCCGTTGGGCTGCCTGCCACCCCCAAGCCCCAGCTCCGCTCGGCCTAGACGGACATGCAGGTGACATCCACCTGGGCATCAACTGGTAATATTCCCACTTGAAACAAAATAAATGTAGAGAAAAAGCAGCAGCAGCAGCAGCGAAAGTAATATCAAATTCTTTCTACTCTGAGGAATTCAATATCTGCAAGAACTTTAACAATTTCAGTGTCGGATTCCTTTCACCCGTTATTGTAGTTTTTTTTTTTGCTTTTTGTTTTTTGTTTTTCTCTCATTGAATTTAATAATATTTTGCGCTTGTTGTGACATCTGCCGTACTCTCTCGGTGCGGAACAAGTAAAACACATGCCATGCAATCTGGCCATAATTAAAAAACAATTCGCGTTCGTTTCGCCCAGGGAGAGAGAGAGAGAGAGAGAGAGAGAGAGAGACATACCCACCCACATCGGGCATCAGCGATTTACACTCGATATTTAATAATAAAACACAAGTGAAGAGATCTCATTTTAATTAACATAATAGATGCTGTTGATTGAAACTGTTCAGCGCACTGTAAACACGCCCTATTGATTGGGATTTCCGTGTTCATTGAGTGCTCGAAAAATACAACAAATAAGCAAATTGTTTACATATGCATATAAAATAAATTTAAAAATCGAAAATATGTATAAAATAAAATACTCTAAAACATAAAAAGTAAAAATTTATACAACAAAAATATATTTTAAGTTAAGAATAAATGCTGTAATAAAAAAGTAAAAAAGTTTTATACTTCAAAATTAAAAAAATAAATATATATAAATTTAAAAATATATAAAAAATACAAATTAAAATACAAAAAAAAAAACTTTTCAAAACAAAGTTAAAATTGATCAAAAATATACATTTTTTTTAATTACGAATAAAGTTTATATACAAAATTATTGCAAAAAATCATTTTATGTTTGTCTTTAATGGTTGACAAGCATTAAATTATTTTTGCAAAGATACATAAAAAATATTTTCAAATTTTTTTGTTATAAATGTTAATTTTCCAAAGAATCTAAGCTGAAAAAAATTGACTGACAGTTCAATTAAAATATTTGTTTAATAATAATAAAACAAAAAATGAGAGAATATTTTGAGTACGTAATAAAATATATAAACAAATTTCTTTTATATCTACATTTTATATATAACTCTATCAAGTTTATATACAGAAATATATTTGCTTTAAGTTTTAAAGTTAATAATATTTATAAGAATAAATTTTTTATAATTTTCTATTTTTTTATGATTTTAAATTATGCATCTAAAGCACGCTCTGCGGTTGACTTGTCGATCGCGTCGACATGTGGCATGTAACTTAGCTTAAGCAAGTGTGAGTGCACGTGTGTGTGTGTGTGTGTGTGTGTGTGTACGTGAGTGCGTGTCTGTGTGTTGTTTACCATATGTATTTGAGGCCATAACTTACTTGTCACGCTTGGGCTTATCCTCGGCGCTGTCATCCTTCATGAACGAGGGCTGCAGGCTGAAACGTCGGCGCAAGTGACGGCCACGCATTTTGTTGCTTCTGCTGCTGCTGTTGTTGTTGGTGTTGTTGTTGTAAAAGCTGCTGGCTTGGCAAGGGATTGATGTTCCGCTGTTGGCTGCAAGCACAGCAAACAGTAAATCAGGCGAAAAATCCCGTTATATGGCAATGCTGCCACTCTATCCCTCTCTCTCTTTCTCTGCGCTCTCTCGGCTTTGCGATGCTATTTTCAGTGTTGCATAAATTTCAAAAAACTCGCGCAATGCACTTGATTATCCAATATATTTTGAGCTGTTGTCGTCTATCAATTTCTATGGAGACTCTCTCGGCTGGTATTTGGATCTGTAGCTGTAGCTGTGGCTGTATATGTAATGGCTTTCTGTTCACTGGGCCTTTTTAAGTTGGCTTAGTTCATTAGTTATTAGCCCGACAGCGTTTTATGCAAATATTTGTAGCGCGCTCTCTCGTTTCGTTTTAATTATGTGGCCCGACCAGCTCCACAAAAATGTAAATGTACCTGCAAATTGAAAATTTCCGTAAGTTAAGTGCGAGGAATACAACAAGAACAACAACAACAACAAAGGGAATGGGAGATGAAGAAGCAGAAGAAGAAAATGGTCATAAATTACCCACTGTTTAAGTGTTGAACAGTGCCAGACGGAGCTGGCAGCGCAACTAGAGCTGACAGCAAGCGAGATACAGTTGTATATACTTACTATATATACTCTATACTATATACTATATATATACACACATTTACAGCTAGCTCGAAAGCAGTTAAAGATTAAATACCCTCGGCAAGCGAAGTACGCTTGACAGTGTTGTGAAATTTAACACAGAATTTGTATTTTTTTTTTCGCTTGCCATAAAATGCGTGCTTTACGACCGAAATTCGATTAAAGGCCAAAATTATATAGCCCTTTGTCACGTAAAATTCGTGAGCTTTTAGCGCGCTCTTCCGCTCGCATCATTTGACTGGGCCAAAAGAGCTGCAAAAGATTTACAATTTGCATACAAATTATATTTAACATCGAAAGAGCGTAAAGGCTTTGGATGAATTTTAGTTTTCGCTTTTCGAAACTTTAACGAAAACTTGAGAGGAAGTGGAAGTATATCTAAATATATAAAAATATAAATAAATAATAATATAAATATATATATGTATATAAAAGTATAAATATATAAATAAATAAAAATATAAATATGTAAAAATATAAATATGTAAAAGTATAAAAAAGTATAAATATATAAATAAATACAAATATAAAAATATAAAATATAAATATATAAAAATATAAATATATTAATATATAAATATATAAAAATATAAATATGTAAATATATATATCTGAATATTGTAATATAATTTTTAGTTAAATATAATAGATTACGAAGACTTTACCATTCAAAAATATCTATATATATTTCTTTAAAAAAGTTTTGAATTATGTATATACATTTATATATAATATAATATATTATATACATATATAAATACTATATATTGTAAATAGAAATGTTCCATGGAAACAGACTAGAAATTAAATAGGAATTGAATTGAAAAGGAATGCAAGATAAATTAGAATTGATTTGAAGACGACTCGAAATTGAATTGAAAAAGAGTTGAATCGGAATTCATAAATTGAATTGAAATAGTATTGAATCAGCATTGAAAGAGAATTCAATTAAAAATAAAGCTGAAACAATACAGAATCGTTAATATACGCTTAGCTTTTCCTAATAAAAATATATAAACTAAAAAAAAATAATAAATAAAAATAAAATTTCAATTGAATTGAAATTGAAAATTTCAAGTTTATATTTAATGCGTATGAACCAAAGCCTGGCTTAACTTTCAGCCCAATAAAAAATCAGAGAATTTCCATTGTTCAATTTGGAAGTCAGTCAGGCTGTGGCTCTTCGCCATCTACTTTTATTAGAAATTGCTGTTAGTCTCAGCTATATTTGGAATTAGCTATGGGACTTCAGCAGATGTAGGTGTTCGGCATAGTTTTAATTGAATTGAGTTGCTGCTCGCAAATTGAGATGCAAAAACTAAAGCAAGACTAAACTAAGACTTCGCATTCAGCGGAATTGTAAAGCGAGAAAGTAAAAAGAAAAGTTCTTTGTTTTTATTTTCTTTGTTTTCGGTTTTCGCTTTTTGTTTTTCTTTTTGTTTTTTGTCTTATTTAAATGTGAAAATACCCTGTTAAGCGTGAGGAATTGTTGTGCGTTGGGAGCGCAGATAATTAAACTTAAAACGAGAACATTTGCAAAAAGTTTAACAGTTGGCATCTGCACTGAAGTTGCGCGCAAAGTAATTAGACAAATTTATGTGGGGCGTGCAACTGAAAGCTGCTGCTTAATTTTGTTTATGTTGGCCGCCAAGCTGAGCAAAAGTAGCTGAAAGCCGACACCCGGCAGCACGGAAGGACACAGACACAGACAGAGATGGAGACGGAGACAGATAGGGAGATAATGAGAGGGAGGTGAGCAGCAGCAGCACATGGTTAAGAAAACTCAGTTGCCAGCTTTGCAGACATCACTTTCTTTTTGTTGCTGTTTTTTCTTCTTCTTCTTTTGCTTGTTCTTTGCTTTTCAAATTAAATTTTAAACAGCGCGACTTGCGTATACCTGCACTCAGTTGTCAGTTGAATCAAAGCAGTCTTAATTTCCAATTACGTGACTTTCAGTTTAATTGAACAGGCTTTATGGGGGGACGACACATGCCCAGGCCAGACAGTCGAACATACCCCATTCGGGGAGGCGCTGCATAGCGAGGTCCGACGATTAAAACAACTTAAAGGCAAAGTTTGCACAAGGCACAAAGGCAAAGAGCAATAGTTGGCAAAGTTCAGAAGTTGTACTAATGTTGTAGAAAGGAGAAAGGCGCCCAGCTCGAAATTCCAGCAGCACAAGCTGAATTTAAATTTAAATTAAGCTCATGCTCAAAATATTCAATTTAAGAGTCCCTTATGTAAGTGCCAGAAAAGTTCAGACTGCACTCAGCGCTTATTGAGTTTCTAGCTAAACTACATATGACAGATTATCATTGAGATACATATGTATCTACACGCACAAGTTGTGTGTTTCATTTATCATGTAGCTATGCAAAGCGAATTACGCTTTACGCTTGGGTCGTATGTGGTAGTTGGTGTTCCAAAATTCCACGAAAAACGACTACAAAAACACAACACACATAGACAAAGACATGGCAACAACAACAACAACAACACCCACTCACAGATTTCAGATCTCATTAGCCGAAAACTAAAAATCAAATTATTTAAATGCCATCAAATTGCATTTGGAGCGAAAATCCCATTCCGTGTTCGGGTCGTGTCCAATAAGCTGCACTTGAAACTGATTCAATTATGCGTGGCATTTCGCATATTTGCGGCCAGCTCCCAAAGCGCCGCCAACTGCCAAACGAAAGTTTACACCAACTGCAATTGCTTTAGCGCAGACTTAATCAATTTTGATCAGGCTTTAAATATGAGTATGTGACCTTGAATAAATAGATATATGCAAGTATATATATGTATATAGATATATGGGTTTCTATGCATAAATAAATAATAAAAGAAAAAGCAAAATAAATTAAAACTCAAAAATAAATAAATAATGCTAAAAGAGAAATTTTTAAACATAATTTTAATTTATTTTCTATTCAATATTTATTTAATTTTTATTTATTTTCTATTCATATTTAGTTAATTTTAGTTTAAATTATTATTAAACAAGTTTATTTATTTTTCATTATTTTTAATTTTTAATTTTCAATTTGTATTATTATTGAAAAAAAAAACAGACTAAAATAAATAATACTAAAAAGAAGTTAAAATTTAAATTATTATTATATACATATTTTTATAAATACACATATATGTACGTTATATTTATAAATAAATAATTAAAGAAAAAGCTAAATAAATTTGAATTCAAAAATAAATAAATAATGCTAAAAAACAAATTTATTTATTTAATTTTTATTTATCTTCTATTTAATATTTATTTAATTTTTATTTATTTTCTTTTTAATATTTATTTAATTTTTATTTTTTTTTCTATTCAATATTTAATTAATTTTAGTTTAAATTATTATTAAACAATTTTATTTATTTTGCTTTATTTTGTTTTTAATTTTTATTATTATTAAAAAACTAATGTAAATAATACTAAAAAGAAGTTGTATCATTAATTTTAATTAGTTTAAATTTTAATTATTTTTTATTTATATTTTATTTTAAATATAAAAGTAAGTCTCATTTAAATTCAGTAAAAATATACGGCAAGATATTAGTTCATAGTCTTGCTCAAAATATGTTTATCCTCTGGTCACTTAATATAGCTCTACAGTCAAACAATCTAAGCTGTCATCTGATTACACAAATCCAATATACCTCCATCTATCTAAATATTCCTCAAGCAGGTGGTATGCAAGGCTAGAGCATAATGTTGCCGAATGTGTAGCATACTTTTTGGGGCATTCGTTTTGCACTGACAAGACGCTCATAATTGTATTTAAGCAATCGGTATGGAATGCCAGTGGGAACAGTTATTGGATTGCTCCATGAGGATATTGAGACTCTGCAGGTTTGCCTGTGCTGCTAGCTTCTAATTTTTATTTTTCCTTTGCTTTTTTTTGTGTGTTTCTGTCGCCGGGGGAAGCGTTTTGAGGCTTGAGTCTTGAGTCCTGGCTCTGGTTGGTATGGCTGCTTAAATGCGCTTAGGCATGCCTAAGTTTCGGCAGCAGTAAGAGAGGGAGGGAGAGAGAGAGGGAGAGAGAGAGAGAGAGGGGGAGGCAAGGATATTTTTGTGTGTGCGTCTTAAGACGTTTTTGCGGGCCCAGCTGCCTGGGACCTGCTCTTGATAACTTTCGTTGCGGCTCAAGTTAAACTAGTTGAGAAATATTGACTGCAGCCAGTTGAGTAAATGGATTACAGTTGCTGGACCTGAGCATCGAGTGCTGTTGCTTTATGAGTAGTTGCATTGAGAATTGCCTGCGGTCTGCGCTGGCAGCCGGCAGCACAGATAGATTGCCAAGATGAGAGCAAAAACTGATGCCATGTCCAGCAGTGAGCAGCAGTAAATGTTTTTGCGGTTTTCCCTGCGAGCTAAATTTGAGGTCGAACTTCAGCATCAAATTGCAAATTGCAAATGGCGAAATTGCGAAATTTATATATTTACATTTCTTGCTGGCAGTTGCAAATTAAAATTGTAATAATTTGGCATCTGGCGACGGGCAACATTATTGGCCGTTCGATAGGGCAATTTATGGGAATTGCGTTCAATTAGCAGGTCAATTGATCTGAAAATTGGACTAAAGTTATTTATTTACTTGGCAGTTAATAATAAATATGTAAATCATGAGCAGATTACGTTGCGAATAGGCAGGGATTGAGCAAGGGATTTAATGAGAATCGCTGAGAGAGGCGAACAGCTAATTTATTTTGCTCTCTTTATTCAGTTCTGTTCTGTTTTCTGTTGCTTGCACTGGAACAGGCGGAGCATAATTCAATTTGGCCGACATGAAGCGTTTGATTTGCATAGCTTATCGGCCAACCTTTTCGCAGATTATATTTCCTGCCGGCCAATTTGTAGATTATTTATTAGCCCGGCTCGTTTACTCAATGCAATTTTCTGATAAATAGCCAAGCGCCATAAAAGTGCCGGCTATAATAAATAATATAAGCATGATGTGGATTGCCGCGTAGTCTTACCATCGCTGAGTGAGAACAACAACAGCAAAACAAGGAAGAAAGGAAAGGAAAATGAGAATAAAAAAAAACATATTTATTATGCTTGTATATATATATATATATATGTGTGTGTGTGTGTGTGTGTGTCTACGTATAATAAAAAATGAAGGAGCACATAAAAGTGCTTATATCTTTGGGTGGAACGAGAGGGTGGGGGATAGTGAGAGTGGAGCGGAGAGGGAGAGCGGGGGGAGAGAGAAGAGCGAGGGGAGACAGAGAGTGAGAGAGAGCGAGAGAGAGATGGGATAAAAACAGAGAAATGAGAGTCCAAGGGCAAGAGGAAGAGGGAGAGAGAGAGAGGAAGAGGGACAGAGACAGAGAGAAAGAGAGAGAGATGGAAAAAGAGAGGAAGAAGGATAGAGACGGGGAGTTTGAGAGAGGGCACGTGAGAGAGACAGAGAAAATAAAGAGAGCAGGAGAGAGAGAGAGGAAGAGAGAGAGAGAGAGAGAGAGGAAGAGAGTGACAAGCAGATAGAGACAGAGAGAGATAGGATAGAAACATAGAAATGAGAGTCCAAGAGGAAGAGCAAGCGGGAGAGAGACAGAGAGAAAGAGAAAGAAAGAAGGAGAAAGAGAGTAAGCGGAATAGAGAGAAAGAGAGTTGGACAGAGAGAGCGTGACAGAAATAGAGAAAAGAAAGAGAGAATCAGAGAGAGAGGGAGGAAGAGAGTGACCAGCAGAGAGAGAGAGAGAGAGGTAAGTATTTATAAAGAAAGGCAGAGAAAGACGGAAGGAGAGAGGAAGAGAGAGAAACAAGAGAGGCGCCGAGAAAGAGATATTAGAAAAGAGCCAGAGCAAAAGAGAGAGAAAGGCTAATGAGCAAGAGAGTGAGAGACTAAGTGAGAAAGATGGAGAGAGATAGAGAGAGAAACTTAGAAAGAGAGAGCAAGATACAGAGAAGAGATCGAGAGAGATCGAGAGAGAGAGAGAGAGAGATAGAGAGAGAGAGAGAGAGAGAGAGAGAGCAACAAGGAGAAGCACATGGACAGACAGGCGGAAGGAGAAAGGGATTCATCAATAGATGGAAGTAGAAGGTAATGCAACATGAATATGCGCCCAATGATCTCAAACAAAATCAGTATAGAATATAGAATCAAAAGCAGATTCTGCATCGCTTATTTAAGTATAGCTTACTTCATGATAAAGTTGCTGGAGAATAACTAAAAAACATTTATTTTGTTTATTTATTGCTTTCTTTTTTTGATGCAGTTAAAAGCATATTTAAAAAGGGCTTAAAGTGTGGCCAGCTGGATGCTGTGCAGCATCAAAAGAGTCTATTGTGCGGGACTTTCCTTTTCGGGCAGCTTTTATGCACACACACACACACACACACACATGCACACCTCTATACACACACACACACACACACACACACACACACATATGCACAATATTAATAATCCTAACGATGCAGGCCACATCCGTGTCGAGCAATCTGCTTGCTTATTTCTATTTTCTCTCTCTCCCTCTCTTTCTCTCTCCCTCTCCCTCTCTCTCTCTCTCTGGCTGTCTCTCTCCTGCTCTTTCCTTACTAAATACCAGATTAGCCGTGTGTGTGTGGGTGTGTGTGCTCGTATGCTTAAATGCATTGACACATCTGTTTTCCACTGGTCGGTCACGGCAAGCGGTCCGAAATATTCGAGTCAGGTGCAGGGAGGCAAAATTGAAAAGCATAAATATGTATGGCACGGCGCCGCGAACATAAGGCTATTATAAGTTACCAAACATGTGTGTGTGTGTGTGTGTGTGTGTGTGTGTGTTAACGTTCACATAAGGATTTAATGGCGCTCTTAAAAAGCGCCAACGTGTGGCTGGAATTGGACTGGTTACGGATTTGGATTTGTTTGGCGCGAGATCGCATGCACTTGTCCATTGCTGAAGGTCAGCGCTGCTTATTGAAGGGAAAGTCTCTGCCTGAAAGCCTCTGCCTGAAAGTCTACCTTTCATGCGAACAATATCTGCGAGCAGCGAATTTACGTGCAATTATGATGACGGGCAGCCACAATGGAACGACGGCCCTGGCCAATGCTTGCAGCCGCCGTCAAGGCTGATGAAGTAGTTGAAGAAGACCCAGCAGCAGCAGCAGCAGCCCAAATTGAACAACAAAAAACTACAGAAAGGAAAACAAAAGTGCTGAGAAGCTTGCCAAATGAGAAATCTAAGACGAACAAAGGCCCAACAAAACATGGTCTCCAAATTATTGACAGAAATAACAAAACACAGAGAGCAACAGCAGCAGCAGCAGCAGCAGCAGCAGCAACAACAATGCAGCATGATAATAATAATAGCAACAGGCTGGCGGGCGACTACAACAACAACAAGAACAACAACAACAGCAACGGCAACATCAACTAAACAAAGATAAACAAAATGCCTTTGGGGCAGCTGGCACACAGACGAAACATTTTTTAATGCGACAAAAATGCTAATGAATCAGAAAGCAAAGGAATCTGATGAAAAACAAACAGACAATCAGAATCCGAATGAAAATGTAAAAAGGTAATGGAAAAACACAGAAAGAGAGAAAGAGAGAGAAAGGGACAGCCAGAGAGGGAGAGAGAAGGGGGGGAGGTAGCCCGACTAAAGCCCGAAATGGACGTTCAATTGCTTGCGTGGAGCAGCTTAATGGATATTCGAATTTGAATTCGCATCGCAGCCTAACGATGAATCCGAATGGATTATGCGTCTACCATACTTGATTAGAGATGCGCGTGTCGTCCCATCCAAAGTTGTCTTTAAATCTGACGAGCGCCATTTCATATGCCAGCTAACTCAATTTCAGTCAACTCAAACACTTGTGGCTCGTGCGCAGGCCAATTGGGCTGGGCTGGGCTAAGACTTTTTGAACGTTTTCCAGGGCAAGATAAATATATATATTTATATATAGAAGAATGTATATATGTATAGTAAAAATAAATATATATAAGTATGTAGAAAGGACCTCAAATATATTGTTTATATATTGCTGAGAAATATTACGAATTTTTGGCTTATATGGAGACCGAATATATTAACTCATCTTTTCATTGGCTTAAAATTTGACTAAAATTGATTTTTGAAGTGAAAAGAAATTTGTAATTTATTTTCTAAAATTTATTTATTGAGTTTAATTTATATATTATATGGATTATAATAAGTTTTAACTTTTATTTAAAATTTATTTTGTATTATTTTATTTATAAAATATATAATTGATTATAAGTTATTTCATTAATTTATTTATTATCTTTTATATTTTTTTATTTTATTTTTTTATATTTTATTTTTATTTTTTTTGTTTTATAATTTATTATCATTTATTATCTATTATTATTTATTATTTACTTATTTTAATTTTTATATATTTTTTTATTATTTTATAATCATATTTTTTATTTTTTATAAATTATATATTATTATGAGTTAATTCATTAATTTATTTATTATCATTTATATTTATTTATTTATTTAATTAATTTATTTTTTATATTTTATTTTTATTTTATTTTTATAATTTATATTTATCATTATTTACTTATTTTATTTTATATATATTTTGGCATTATTTTTAATTTTTTATTTTTTATTTATTATAAATTATATATTATTATAAGTTATTCTTTTTTATTTCGTACATTTATTTTTTGATTTATTTAATTTGTTATATTTTATTTAATAACTATAATTGCTATATTTTATTTTTATTAATTTATTATAGTTTATATATATTCTCTTATAATTTATTTATTTTATTGTATTCAAATTCTATTCAACACACCTCTCATTAACCTACTGTAGACCTTCCAGCCTTGAACTAAATTATTTTTATGTTATGTACAATTAACTAACAGAAATATTAAATACACATAAAATGTTTCTTTTGTCCGCAACAAATTGTGTATGAAATTTATATAAAACAGGGTTAATATTGTTATTTTTGAATAGAAATTGTGTTTTTTTGTTTTTGTTTTTGATTTTTAATTGAAAATTAGTTTTCAGGCCTGTCGGGGTAATGCAACTAATAAATAGATTTTGTTTTCATTTGAGCAGCTGGCCGACATCGTCGAATGGCTTTGGGGCTCTTGAATTTATAATGAATATAATAGATTTGACAGCTGCTTAATTAAAATTAATTTTGTTTGCGTCTCTACCATGAATATTCGAAATTTTAATACGTTGATTGAATTCCAATTTATCAGCAGCCAAAAAGGACGAGCGGCTGAGCCGAACTAAATGATGCCCTGGAGTTGAGGGTTTGGAAGTGGCATGAGTGGAGTCGTCAGGACTCAGACTTGGGACATAGAGACACTCTTAGGTAAGTAATTCTTATTAAGAGTCGTCTAACTGTTGGACGGGTATGCTCAACTGTCGCAGATTCTCACTGAGGTCTGAGCAAAGGGGCAATGGAGTGAGTTAAACAAATTGATGCCCTCGGGCTGGCAGGTTAGATATGATATGATATGAGCATAGTTAGTATTAGCAGAGGTTAGTTAGTAGTTCGGTTTAAGTAGCTCTAGCTCAACTGTTAGTCGTGCATACCCAACTGTGGCAGTAGCATATATGATAGTAGTAGTTAGTTAGCCAGTCGAGGGTAGTGTAACTGTTAGTCGTGCATACCCTACCACAGCATTCTTATTGAATTGTTCTGTGAGCTAAACTGTATCAGCAAAATGTCATTGAGTGAGCTAAACGAATGAGATACGATATGAGCATAGTTAGTTAGTAGCAGTAGTTAGTTAGTAGCTTAGTTTACGTAACTGTTCAGCTCAACCGTTAGGCGTGCATACCCCACGGCAGCACCTTTGCTTAATTGTTTTGTGGGCTTAGCTCGAGCCAAACGATTTGCATGACAGGAAAAAAATGCAACTTCAATGCGAATTAAATACTATAAATGTTGTGTGTGTGTGGGTGTGTGTAACCTGATTTATTTGCTGAAGCAATTAATGTGATGGCTTAAGAGCCATCAGGGCGGTATACCGCTATATCCGAGCATTTTCGGGGCTTAATCTCAAAGCTCCACCACACAGACAAAAACCGGGGGCTTAAGTAATTATGCATGCCATTTGCTGCTGCTGCTGTTGTTGTTGTTGTTGTTGTTATTTTCTTTTGTTGTGCTTTTGTTATTGTTTTTTGTTGCTGTAATTTTTTGTTTTTGTTTTTTTTTTTGGCATGGCATAAGCGATAAGCGCAACGACAGCACGACAGCAAGACAATTCAAATGACACATAAAACAAATACAAATACGCATGCAAAACACATGAATACAATTACGTATGGGTTTGCTTTTGTGTATGTGTGAGTGTGCGACTGTGCGAGTGTGTGTGTGTGTGTGCCTGTGTGTGTGCTGTTGGCGGCATTGGAGGCATGGGCACATGCAAATTTATCATTTGTGTTGGCACAAATTTGTGCCTGCCTTGTGAATGACATGAAAAAGGCAATTTAAACTGCACACTCACATACTCGCACACACACACACACACACTCGCACACACACTCACACATAGCAACACTTAAGCATGTGAGTGCTGCTCCACAAACATTGACGTTTCGCATTAGAACAGTCGACAGCAGTGCGCCGCTGCCGCCGCAGGCATTACAGCAATTTCATACATATACATAAGCTGGCACACCCCAGCCGCTGCACACACACACACACGCACACGCACACGCACTCTCTGTAGGCATAAGCAATAGTAGGAACAGCAACAGCCAACAACCAGGCGCTTATCAGTGGCTACGACAATCAGGCAGGCAGGCAGGCAGGCAGGCAGGCAAGTTGAACTCAGCTAGAGCCAGTGGAGCGGGCCACAAAAAAGCAGTTGAGCAGCAGAGAGAAACAGGAGACAACGACCCGAGCAGCCAAATGACACACACACGCACACACACACGCACACACATACGCACACACACACGCATACACAGGCACGCAGTCGTAGACCGTTATCACTTATGGGCTGTTGCTACACTTACTTAGCCAAAGCAGAGGGCACAGTGGAATGCAAATGAATGCGAGTTGATTAAGATATAGAGATATGGGGAGTGAAAGGGAGTAAAAAAGAGAGAGACAGGGAGAGAGAAAGAGAGAGAGAGAGAGAGAGAGAGAGAGAGCTAGGGATATAGCGACTTAGCGAGAGACAGGGGAAAAGAAAGAGAAAGCGACAGAGGAAGAAAGAGAGAAAGAGAGAGGGGGTATATTATAGAGAAAATGCGAGACTGAGAGAGAGAATCGGAGAGAAAAAGAGAGACGAAGGCAAAGAGAGAGAAGGAAAGAGAGAAGGAGAGGGATGTAGAGAGACGGAGAGAGAGGAAGAGAACGGGATAAGGGGAGTGAAAGATAGAGAGAATGTGAGACTGAAAGAGAGACAGAGGGAGATATATACACAGAGCGAGGTAGAAATGGAGAGAGGCAGAGAGAGAGAGAGAGAGAGAGAGAGAGAGAGAGGGAGAGAAAGTGAAAGAGAGACAGAGGGATAGAGACAAAGTGTCAGACAGAGAGGGAAACCGATGGAGAGAGAGAGAGAGAAATAGTTTGAGAGAGACAAAGAGAGAGAGAGATTGAAAGAAATGAAGAGAGAGAGAGAGAGAGCGCGAGATTGCCAGAGAAAGGACAAGAGAGGCAAGAGATTGAGAGAGAGAGAGACAGTTACAGAAAGTGAGCGAGAAAGAGAGAAAGAAAGAAAGAGAGACAGCGAGTAAGGAAGAAACATAACGAAAGCGAGAGAAAAAGAGAGAGAGAGAGAGAGAGCGAGAGAAAGGAAGAGAGCGAGACTGATAGCTAGAGGGAGACGAACAGAAAGCGAGTGAGAGACACCGATGGAGAGAGAGGGAGAGAGAGAGTGAGAAAGGCAGAGAAAGAGAATTCTAATGAAAGATTCTAATTCTGCGAGCCAACCTCAAGGCCCAAGCCCGTTCCGTTTTTGCTCCACTGTGCAATTTTTCTTGCTAGATTTCTATAGTTTTCTTCACTTGTTTTACTTGGGATTGTTTTTGGCGAGAAAACGTTTTCCATGGGCGTGCGGCAAGGTGGGTGGTGGGTGGCCCTAATGGCGGAGGCTGGAACAGCGACGAAAAAGAGGAGGAGGACGAGGAGAAGGGGCGGGGCGGAGGACAGCATTGACAACTTTGTGCTCGGTTTTATTAGCAGGCGACTGCCTGAAAATTATGGCCTCCTTTGTGCGTGTGTGTGTGTGAGTGTTTGTTTTTGTGTGTTTGTGTGTGTGTGTGTGTGTGCATACTTGTACTAATGAGACAATTTTCACTAGTTTCGTGTGCGTGTGTTGACTTAAATTTGATCCCTAATGAACTGCCGCTCTGACTTGTTGCTCTGCGGCTGCCCACAGCGACGCAAAGCACTTGCACGAGTCCTCGCGCGTCCACGCGTTCGCCAAGGCTCTGCTCCAGCTCGATGCTCCTTCAGCTGTCACATTAGCTCGCCTTTATTGCCTCTGTGTGCGGTTGTTGTAAGCGTTTCAATTAGTGTTTGCCAAACTACAAACGCCCCCAACAGCCAACAGCTAACAGCCAACAGCCACGCCCCCTAGTCTGTCGCCTCTGCCTCCGCTCGCATATGAGTTTGCATATTTAAGTGCGCAACTCTTTAACAATGAATGCGAATATGAATATATATGAGCGTCAATCCGGCTCGCCCAGGTCCACTTCAGAGCTGCGTGTAATGCCCTAAATAAATACTAGCGACGGGCGGGGCGGGCGGTGCGGGTGGTTGCTTGAGTGGCTCAGCCTTAAGTCCGCTCCAGGGAGCAGCAGATTAAAACTTTGCCCAGCTCCAAGAGAGGCCCTGATACAGACAGATATCTAGATATAGAGCATATCAGCAGACATAAGATGGCTATAATCTACAGTGGGCAACTTAAGGCCGGGCCAATTACCGCTGGCGATTGGCAATCGTTGACCAGAATGAGATGCTCGCGCGCTAATCAGAAGTGTTCAAGCCATTGGCTTTGCGATTACTCATGAGAGAGATAAAAACTTTGCCAGCTAATGGCCATAAAAGCCAGCGACGCGTCGCTTTGGGCATGTATTGAATTTGCCAACACACACACACACACACACTCTCAGATAAAAATGGCACTTTTAATAGGCTGCCAAATAAGAGGAGCAGGAGCAGGAGCAGGAGCAGGAGCAGGAGCAGCATGCTGCAGCTGAAGTGAAAATATTCAGCTGACTCAAAGCAGATCCTAAGAGATCTGCTTATGGCCAATTTTTTAACGACTTTTGGCTAGAAATTCTGTTGAAATTCTTTTAAAAATTCTTTTTAAATTGTGCCTAAAAAAGTATACATTAGTAGCGACTGTCTAATGCCCGCTCCCACTGCAAGCTAATATGCTCGCTCGCAGCGCTTGGGGCCAATTTAGGCCACTTTTGATGGGCCAATGCCAATGATAATTATGAGCCTTGACAATGGGGCGCTGATGATTATTTTTGATGAGTAATATAGCCTCAATGGCAATGCTAATGCCAAAGCCAAAGCCAATGCCAATGCTAATGGCAATGATAATGGCAATGACAATGGCAATGGCAATGGCCCCAGGCTTATCGCGCGAGAGCAACCGAGAGAGCCGAGCGTAAAACATAAAACAATCGAAAGCCAAATAAAAATTGTATAAATATTTTTATCACGTTATCGATTGCAATTACGGGCTTGGCCTATCAGTAAATAAATTCAAAGTAAAAGATGAGCAATGCATCGTTAAGAGGAAGTACAAAAAGCCGCAAGGCGCACTGCGAATGCCCTAACTGAAAGAGGGGCGAACAACAGGGAAGCAAATTCATTGCAGAAATACTCGACTTAATGAGTTTGGGTCGAAGCAATAAGCGAGTAGCAATAAATCATCAAACACACACAGCACAGCACACAGCAAAGCTCAGGTGGATTAGAGCAATGCGAACAAAAAGTGGAGCTAAACTGAAGTTGAGCAAATTAATTGCATCGTGCGCAAGCTGCAGCGAGCTCGAGCTCAAGGCGACTCCACTCCAAACTGTAACTCAATTTGAATGGCCTTAGTATAGAGAGAGAGAGAGAGAGAGAGAGAGAGCGAGAGAGAGAGAGAGGGAGTCGAATATTCATTGAATTAATTATGACAAGCGATGAGTTTATTTACGATCTGTGTAGATTACAAATACATTATCGTTTTTGGGCCCAGGTGATTAGTTCGATTATGCGGTAGCCAGCCGACTACACACTATCTGCACAGTTCCGGCATGCCAGAGCCATGATAACATGACTGAACAAATAAGAAAGTTCTGCCAACACACACACACACACATGCATATTTAACCATATTTACATACACCTATATATATCTAGTCTGGTTTCTGGCCATGTCGAAATTACTTAGTTTCTGGCAAACTTTTTGCAACTTTTGCCTCTGCAGTTGGAGCATTAAGTGCGCTCTTAATTAAAACTGGAAACTCTCTGCATTATGCCAGATTTTTCAAATATTTTATATATATTTTTCAAATATTTTCATTATGCTATAAACATACAGACTATCAAAAACTTTCGTCAGCTGCAAAAACTTTTTAATTCCAACACAAATAATTTTCATAATTTTTTTTTTTTTTCAAAATATTTTGCATGCATTAACACGAAAGAGTTTTTTATGTTTTATTTTAAATTAAATATTTTAAATTTCAATTTAAATTTTAGTCTCTACTTTACCTGTAATTCTAGCACAGCTGCATTTGGTTTTCCAAACTGTTTCGAGCTTTGTTTTGGTTTCCGTTGCACTTAAAAAAATAATTGAAAATTCACGCAATGATTGGAAAATTTGTATGAACAACAAACAACAAACAACAAAAAAAAAAAGAGAGAGGCAGAGAAAATAATTGAGATATAACACTCAAAACAGGATTTGAGTTAGGCTCTGATTGAAATTCAGTCTCGGGCTGCGTTCGCCTGCGCTGGCTGTTTGTTGTCGTTGCTGCTGGTGTGGCTGTTGCTGCTGTTGTCCGTTACTTTGGCACTTGGCACTTGGTACTTGGCACTTGGAGCAGCAGCGCTTAACAACACACTGCTTCAGGTTCCCGGGAAAAACTAAACTGTTGTTACACTTGATGCATGCGTTCAAGCAGCGCCACGGCCACAGCCACAGCCGCAGCCACAGTCAACGCCATTGCGATTGCCGTACGACAGTCGAAGGCAGTCGCTCGGCTGGCACAGACGAACGCCCCGAACGCCCAGCCGAAGGTGCGCACTCCGTGTAAGGGGTTGTGCCGTGCCGTGCCGTGCCGTGCCGTGGGGCTGGGCCGTTTGGCACAAGCGCCACAAGTGCATGCCGTGTGCTCGCTGTGCCAATGCCCGTCTGCTGCTCTGGCTGTCAGTTAGTCAGCCAGTCGGACGGGCAGCCCAAAAACCGAAAACCGAAAACCGAAAATCGAAAACCGAAAACTGAAAACCGAAATTCAAATGCCAGTTGCCAGCTGTGGACCAGGCTGGGGAAATGCCATTGCGAAAGCTCGCTGAATAGCCAGAAAGTAGGCAAAGCTTTTCGCTTTCCGCTTTCCGCTTTCCGCTGCAAAGCTCCGAACTGCGTGCGTGCGTGCGAGTGGAACAGCTACAGCCAGCCAGCCAGAGCTACGCACATGATGGCACGCATGGACATGGCCAATAGCCATGCATTGTTAACAGTTTCGAGTTTGACTTTAGCCTTTTGAAACTCACGTAATTAGACAATAATGCTTCACTAAAATTGTGTATAATTTCGTAAGAGTTTACTAGGAAGCAGCTTCACTTGCCTCTCGGAAAATGTTCTTTACTTTTCGGACTTAAGTTGAAATCAGCTCAGCTTAAAGACCCATAAAAGTTATGCGAAGTAGGGAGTGTAAAGTGGATTTTACAGAGATTTTTTCTTAATACTCAATTCACAAATCGGTTTATTGAGATTTTCTGTACAGCTTTTTACGCATAAAAAGGGAATCAAAGTAGTTCCTATTGGTATTTGCTAGCTGTTCTCTGCCTCTCTCTCTCTCTCTTTCTCTCTATTACTGGCACGGTTAGAGTCTCAGCTGTAAAATAAAACAAGAAAATTATATAAAATTTAACTTCTTTATTTTTTATATTTATTTTTATTTTTAGGTAACTTTATATTTTTATTTTAATTAAATTTAAATAAATTAATTTTTTATCCAGATTATACCTATAGCTCGATAACTTTTAATATTATATATTGAATTTTTAAAATATTTATTTATAGCTTCATCTTAAATACATGTATATATAGCTATTTATAGCTTTAATTTATATTTATTTAAAATTTATAATTTAAACATAAATTCTCTAGCTTCACACTTATAGGCCATTTTTGTCTAAAGTAAGCTAATCATAAGTTTAGCTAGTAATCAAATTAAATTGACTTAGTTAAATTTAAGCAAAGCCTTTTTTTCGCCCTTGTTGCTGGCGACATGTGAAGCTGTAATTGGAGCTGTGAGTCGTGGTGGACTGAGGTCGGGATTGGGGTTGCGGGCTGCTGTGCTCGTTACGTTGGAATGCGGCCGTCATATGTATAAACAGTTAAACAACTGCAGCGCCATAAATCTTTTTAATTAGCTGATAAACAGGTCGTATACGCGATTAGCTTGCATAATGCATATTCTCTCTTAGCACTGTGGGTCTGCGGCTGCGGGACCAGCTGCAGTTCAGTTCGAATATCTAAGCACCTTGTTCTCCTGTCGCATCGCAGCCATCGCCATTGTTCGCCATCGTGAACCACGCTGACATAATGCGCTTATCGCAGCGACACGGCTATAAAATTGGCATTCAAAGCGCATTTGCGAACTGGCTCAATAATTAACACGCTTCAAGTCTATTAAAAGAGCGAGCGACAGTAACAGCTGCAATTGGACCAATCTCTCTCTCTCTCTCTCTCTGTGTGTGTGTGTGTGTGTGTGTGTGCTCATGCATCTATAAATATATAATTTGATGAGCATTACAAATGCACCTTCACGGGGCTCATCGTGCGTATGCGCAATATATTTCAAATGAAAAAGGATTATTTGAATGCGGTTATTAGCTTTCGAGTGATGGGCATGCTATAGATGTTACGAATATTGTTTATTGATGCTATTATTAGCAGTGCTATTACTCATTGTTATTATTAGTTGCAAGGCTAAGGTAGTTGATGTTGATTATCATTATTGTCCTTTGTCCAACAAGTTGAAGGCGAGTCGCCACGATTGGCTTAGTTCACTGTGAACTGAAGTGCGAGGCGATCTTATAGAGGTACAGTCGAGTATTAAGATATAGCTCTGAGCAGTATTAATGCTCTAATACATGAGTATTATACATTAAGATATAGCTAATACATCGAGTTGAGCTGCTAGTTGTCGTCCTCTAGGAGCTCAGCATTCAGGAATGATTTCTGCTTCTTAGGCCAGGCTGCTTGCTACTGCTTTCGTTGCGTAGCAGGCCCACAACTGATTCTTCAGTCAGTCTTTTGGAGTACAAGCTTAGGCTTAAATATCTCCTTCACCTTTTCTAAGATCCTAGCTCGCTCAGGTTCAGAACTGTGACTCTTCACATGGCCTTAGACCTTACACTATGGCTGCCCATGAGCGAGTGTATCTAAGAGTGTCTTGGAGTTATCATCCTTCCGCCATGGGGAGCTCTGCTCTCTCTCTCTCCGTTCTCCACTTTCTCCCATTCCTTTCTCCCCTTAAATTCGCCTAAACCAAATTCAATCTCTAGTCAATTCAAGGCCCGACAAACTGCAGCTCCCTGCCACGCGGCAGCTTCAACTACATTCCGGTATTACGATTTCCAGCCAGCACAAATCTATAAAAAAAAATCTAAAAAAAAAAATTCCGATGCAAAACTTTTAGCAAAAATTGATAAATCTGAATTCCTAGCAGTTATGCAATACAAAAATGTGAATGCAAATAGCGCTGGGCAAATATAAATATAAATATAAATATAAATATAAATCGAGGGAGAGCGATTCAATAAACCGTATTGGATAATTGCGATATAGTGCTTCGGTCGGTGTTTGCCAATGGAGAGCTTAAATCAAAACGTTTATTTGCATTGATTTGAGCCAAATCAAATGGCATGTTGCGACAATGGTCATCAGGGCCCGCTCGACAGGCGACAGGCGGCGGCGAAACAAGGACAAATATTAAAATTGACTAAAGCCTCGATGAGGCGCATTAATTGCTGTTGGGCTGGTCGCCAGTTGCCAGTTGGCTGTTGGCAGGGAATTGCAACCGACACATCGCGACGTCTGCAACTGGCGGCGGCTGCGGCGGTGGCGATGGCACCACACAATCGTGGAACGGCACGCGCCGCTTGGCGGTGCAAATCGAGTAAACAGGTAAATAAAGTATCGATTTTAGGCCCGGACAGTTAGGGGCAACAATTGCTGCAGCAATAATAACCACAACAGCATCCACAACGACATCAACATCAACAGTAACAGCAAAGGCAGCAGGAGCAGGAGCAGGAGCAGGAGCAGCAATAGCTGTGATTGAAACACAACTATACCCTAGCTCAACTTTCAAGGTTCATGCAGGTCGCTTGGCTTTAGCAGGTATTTGATGACTGCTTGATTGACTGACTGAATCAATGATTGACTGAATGACCAACTGACTGACAGAATAATTCATTGCTTGTCTGACAATGTGAACGATTTGACTAATGATTGTTGCGCTGATTGATCGACTGATTGATTCAGTGATTGGCAGCTTGAACTATTACATACATTATGATTGACTGACTGACTGATGAATCACTTTATTGGATAACTATATGACCAATTTCATCAATGATATATTGATTGACAGCCTGATTGAATGTATGATTGACAGATTAACCTATTGCTAACATTATGGTCGACTGACTATATTGGATGACTATAAGACCAATTTGGTACATAATTGATTGATTGACGCATTGAATGAAAGACTGATTGATTGAATGATTAACAGATTGACCCATTACTAACAATATGATTAACTGAATGAATGACTGTATTGCACGTCTACATGATCAATTTGACAAATGATTGATTGACTGATTGATTGATGTATTGATTGACTAATTACCACACTAATTGTCAGGCTGACAGATAGATAGACCTATGTGTATCTATATCGATCAATCAATCATTTATCTTTAGTAATAGACTAATATAATGATTGACTGACTGACTTTACGCCATCAATCGTGATTGATGAAAGCAAAAAACACCACAAAGCTAGTAATAACCTACCTAATACCAACCTAAATCAGTCCTCTATCGCTTATACCCGCTGACCCCAATTGCTGTCACCTTTTACAGGGTATCCAGACGAGCAAGGCCGACAAGTTTGCAGTCACATGCAACATGAAGACAAACCAAAAACCACCAGTCAAACAAAATGTACAACAAGTTGCTACCAAAAGTGGCTCGCAACGAGGCGGTGCGAGTGGTGCGCCTGCTGGCGGGCGTTGTAGTGTGCCGTGCAAGCTCTCACAGCACACGGACGTGTGCGGGAGCATGCGTATTGGTGTGTCACTAAAATTTCAATTAATACTCATGTATGTACATTGTGCTCTACATATAAAAGAACAGACAACCAGCAGCATAAAGAGCAACAATAACACAAACACCACCACCACCACCACCAACAACAACAATTGCGTCTGAATACTTTAAACTGTTGACATTTGACAACAATAAAGAATTTTGTTGCTGTTCACAGGCTGTTGAGAGCCTTAAATCGAGATGAGCGCGTGAAAGTCGCAAATTAATTGACCATGAATATCTGACTCAAGGGGAAGATTGATTAAATGAATAGCTGACAGAGTGGCTTAACTTGCTGATTGATGAGGTGATTGACCAACAAGCTGAATGAATAACTGAGTGGAAGACCGAGTAAGTGATTGACTGATTGATAGGCTGACTGTATGAAGCACTGATGGACAGACTGAGAGAGTAAATGAATGACTGACTCCCTGACTGATTGATTGACTGACTGACCGATGGGTTGATTGTCTGATGGACTGAATGAATGAGGAGTTGACTGACTGATTGATGATGGACTGACTGAGTGATGTGCACTGCTTGACTAACTATGTAACCAATTGATGATTGATGACTGATTGATTGATTGATTGATTGATTGACTCACTGATTCACTAACTGACTGAATGATTGACTTATAATTGACAGTATGGTTAAGGGACTGACTGACGGACTTATTGCCTTATTTGCAGGGTGATTGACTGATGTGGTTGACTGACTGAACAATCACTGAGGGGTGGTTGACTGATTGATTGACCAATAATTGTTAGGGTAGTTGACTAACTGACTGTTTGGGCGAAACTGACTGCTTGACATGGCTGATTGATTGACCAATCACTGACAGCTTGATCGACTGACTGTTGAGATGATGGAATGAGTCCGCTTGATACAGTGACTTACTTTATAATCGACTGATATTGTTTGACTGTGACTTATTCGACTGATTCACCTGCGTGACTCTGACTGATTGACTCACTGAGTTGCTCCAATGATTGAGCAATTGCTCAATTGGCAAGTTGTCTGCCAAACTGCCAATCTTGTAGAACGGAAACAGCTGTTGCTTATATCACTCATTATAGCACTCATTCGGCGCCACTTAAAATCACTTTCAGTGAGTGAGCCGTCTATTAATGGCCAAGAAGTATGAAATGTTGCTAAAGCAATAAGCGAGATTAGCCCAAGTAGCAGTGCTCATCGTGTAATTCGACTTTTACAAGTTCATTAGGCCCTCAACTTTCGGGGCGAGATTGCTGTTTACACAGGATTCTGGAGAAACTTCTGCCTGCGTGAGCCGCGCCATTGAATGCGACAGAATATTTCGGCTGGTGAACATCTCTAATTTGGGGCCGTTCGCAGGCATAAAACAAAAAATAAATAAAAGGCAACAGGAGTTTGCGGCTTAGATAAGAGCAGCAGCCAGGAAATTGTGAAATACACGACGACAACATAATAAAAACAAAAGCGAAACTAAAGACCAAATACAATAAAAAGAAAAAGAACCGAAAACAAAAAAAGGTCAAGCAAATGTTGTTAGCTGTTGTTGTTTAAGTTAATTTGAGCAACAATAAAATAAATTGCTCAACTCAGTTGCCAAAAATTTTGATTTGGGTTTCGCCAGCAATGGGAGAGGGAAGGAGAGAGGGAGAGGGAGAGGGAGAGGGGTTAAGGAAGGGCAGGCGATCAAAGGTCACGTTGCTCAGTTCACAGGCAGAGCATACATCAACTGGAGTGTGCGTGGGTGCGACGGTATGTGTGTGTGTGTGTGCGTGTGTGTGTATAAATAAAACTCTGTTAACCCTAACACCTAAAAGGCAGCGACTCGAGCGAGGTGTGGGTGCCTGGCAAAAAGCAAAAGCCACAAGCAGCCATAAAAGGCAGTTCTATATGAGAATATCTATTAATGTGTATATGTGTGAGTGTGTGCGAGTGTGTGCGAGTGTGTGTGTGTGTGTGTGTGTGTGTGTGTAAAATTAAATATGCATGTGCCTGGGCGTGGCCGTATTATAAGTTGAAAGAGTTATTATATGCTCATAAATATCTAAAGCAGAGCAAGCGCAAGAGCCGAGAAAATGAATGAAAGGCCTTCAGCGGATGGCGCGCTTCATTTGAAACATTTTGATACGAAATATGCAAAGGCGAAAGTCAAGAATCTTGCACTAATTAACTGCTCTTTGCCGCTGCAACCAGCTGCGGCAACCATAACAACAATAACCGCCAAAAGAACTCATCAATCAATCATCGTCATTGTCTCATTATCATTACCGTGCCCGAGCTCTGGCCCGGGCCAGGCAAACGCACACACACACTGATACACACAGACAGGCACAACATCTTCGCCGCAGACTCCTCTGCATCTGCCTTTTGCGCAGCCATCATAAAATTTTCATTACCATCCAATAATAAGCAAACAACAGAAGCAGCAGCAGCAGTCAGCAGTCAGCAGCAGCAGTCAGCGCGCTCACAAAGGAGGATGTGGCTAAGCAGCCGACATAGAAATCATTCAGCTAAGAGCTTTGCACCTTGGCAATGGCTACATGATGAGTTCAGCTAGTGAGTCACTCAATTCGGAACAGTAACTAGTGCCCAGTCTGCGTATCTGATGAATCATGTGTGCTATGCGGAAAGGAGTCATTCAGTAATCAAATTTAGATTACGTTTATTTCCCTTGTTAAAGTCGAGTGCTGCCAGATGTGCAGTGTTCAGCAAGCTGGCAGCACTGCTGTGATGTTTCCTGGAATAACACTGCCTGCAGTTGATATCAACTTCTCTATCTGTATCATATCTGGCAGCACTCATGAAGAGTACTAGAGTGCTGCCAGCTTGTTAAGCATTGCACATCTGGCAACTCTGCTTAAGCAAAACACATCTGTCTGCACTTTAGAGGTAAATAGTAGAACAGACTTGCCTTCTGCTTACGTATAACAGTACTCTTTTCTCTATGAGTGTTGCCAGATAAGTATTCTTGAAATAGCTGGCAACTCTGCAGTACACCAAGAGTGCTGTCAGATATGAAGACCTTCAGCTGAGGACAATTCTGCTTCATAATGTGCTGGATGTCCTGTCATCAAATTTTCTACAAGATTGTTGCCTGATATATAATATATGAGCAGGTGGCAACCCTGTGGTGCTCCAAAAGTGCTCTTAACACAGTTGACAGCTCTGCTATACTATTTCTCTGCTGACAATCATGCAAAGGCTATTGCCAGCAGGTGGCAACCCTGCTTCATTATGCTCAGCTTAATGAGCTCGCCCTAAAGATGACCTAAAGATATCTGCCTTTTGTGCATTTCACAGCTAGCTGACAACCCTGGCGTCTTTTGTAATGCATAACTAGGGTGGCAACCCTGCAGCCGCAGCGCTTCGAAAATATTGACAGTCGGCTGAGCTTTGATGCCCGGCTTAAAACGGCAACATCCTTGTCAAAACTGACAGCAGCTTTTGTCTGCCCAAATGGAATTTAACATATGAAATCGACTTTAGCACATACGTATGTGTGTGTGTGTGTGTGTTTGAGTATATATACATATATGTATGTGTGTGTGTGTATGTGTGTGCATCTATGGGTAAGGTTGCAGCTAGTTGGAAGAGTCATAGATCACGATTTGCCGAGCTCAACGTGACCAATGACTCAAAATGTCGCCGGTTCGCTTTCAAATTAGATTTACCGAATGTCTATGCAGCTACACACACGTGCCTGCAAGTGTGTGTGTGTGTGTGTGTGTGTGAGTGTGTGCATATTTATAAGCCATTGGATATTGTAATTGATGTGAGTTTCCATGCTGGCAAGGCGCAGTGCTACGGACTGTGTGGCACGTAAACAGCTGATACATACTGTAGATATATACATATATAACGTATATATATAAGTATATATATATTACGATATCGGCATTAATTGAATTATAAATGCAAATCAGCTTCTGACATTTAACTGCCAATTGTCGCTGCATGCGGTTCTCGCTCTCTTCGATTTCAAGCCAATTTCTCTATTAAGCTCCATAATTTGATGAAATTTGAGCAAATTGTTGTTTTTGTCTTGTATAATAGCATAGTAAATACATTGACAAAGTCTAACGGCATTTAAATACAAATTTAATGAAATGCCAAGAATTTTGGAGGCAAATGCTTTAAGCGGAACTCTAGAGCTGTTGGTCGACTGCCAGTTAATGCAGTAACTGATGGAAGGGCGAGAGAGACAGAGATGGAGAATGAGGGAGAGTGAGGGAGAGACGCAGTTAGTCAGGTGGAGAGTGCAGGGGGAAATGTGCTGCAATTGGATTGAGCAACTTTGCATGCCTCAAACGAAATTTGTGCGGCATAATTGGATTTGTTGCAAATTAAAATGTAATTATGAAGCCGAGCGGCCCGAGCCTGCGCCTGGGCCTGGGCCTGGGCCTGGGCCTGGGCCTGGGCGTGGGCGTGGGCGTGGGTCTGTGCAGCAGCCAAAGCAGCACTGTTGCACTGCCAGCTGAATGCCAATGTCTGTGGAGTTAAAACGGAGCGGAAACATTATAGATTTCACAAGTTTAAATAATTGAAAAGCGAACGAAATAAATAATCGATGCAGCTGCAGCTGCTGCCGCTGCGGCTTAGTAAACAATTAATATCAATAATGCAAAAGTAAGAGAAGATATATATATATATATATATATATATATATGTATATATATATATATATCCATAATGGGGAAGCCAGACATATAGTCAGCTTATCTTTGCCTTGCTGTGCTCATAAATTCGTAACTGAGCTCATTGCTAATGCCCATGTTAATGCCAATGCTAATGCTAATAGAAAATCGCTCAATTATTCATGAGTGTGTGTGTGAATGATATTGAATAGATTGCTCGTATTTATTTGGCATATTTGCAGTTCAATTAATAAACTTAGTATCTAGATAGAAACAGCTGCGAGGTGTGTTTGACAAGTAGGGCAAATGTAGATTTTCAAAGCACTCTCTGGCACGTCTCTCACTCCAGCTTTTGGCTCACACTCAATTCTTTTCAATAAAAAATAGAAAATGGCGCCACGAAACTGTATCAGATTTAGGCCAAAAGCCGCAGCGTCTGCATTTACTGCGCTGCCTTTTTATGACAGCCGAGACTGAAAGAGGGTCAAAAGAAGAGGAGACGAGGCTACAATTGAGGTGACAGAGAAGACGAAGAAGCAGTTGAGCTAGATCACAAAAAGATAGCAAGATTTGGTTTATGAACGTAGGCAAAGATGAATATAAAATATAAATATATTAAAATACCACATTTCGCAATACTCTTCGAGCACACCTCGTATATACCTTATACCATAAAGCGCAACCATATCATATATACCCACACCCCATACATATATATATATATATGCCTATTCTGCATAAATTTCGAGTGCTTTTAATTTGCAATTAAAAATCTATTTCATTCAAATTTGGGGCACGAGGCAAACTTTGGCCAGGATTTTCAACGAAGTTTCTTTTCAATATTTTCGATGCTTTCGGCATTAACTATCTTTTGCACTTTGCCTTTGGGCTTGTGTTCGGCGTAAGATTTAATTTTCAGTTAGCCTGACTGCCGCCTGCTTGAGGGCCGTTGCCTCTGACTTTGTGCCCTGGGCCTGGGTGTGTTTACCGAAAGTCTACCCCTCACTCCCACTCTCAGTCGGCTCAGGCTGCGCAGCTCGCATTCCAGCCGCACTCACACTTTGACGTCTACCAATAATATTTACATTCCGCATCGAATCGTTCCTAACTCTGGCCGAGTGCTGTACACATTTTGGGTGGCAATTGTATCTGGTCGCGTGTCCCGTCAATCCAACAATTCAGCAATTCAGCCAGCCGTCAAGCGACCAAGTGACCTGACCCGCACACACACACACACACACACACACACACATACCGCTGTCTGTTTGTCTGTGCGCCAGCTAATAATTGAAATTTTAATTGAACGTTTGTGCCGTGGCAATGGCATAAATAAACAAGAATTTTAAATGCTTTCGCAGCCCACCGATGCCCCGAATACCCTTGGCGCTCGCTTGTTTTTCCCTTCTTTATCAACTGCTGAGGTATCTATCTCTCAGTGCTGTAAGTTGAAATTTATTTATAGATGGAGAAATGTGTAAGAAAAAGGAAGGTGCGAAGGGCGAGAGAGGGAGGGGGAGGGAGGGAAAGTCTAGTAACAAAGTGACATTTAGGATGACTCTCAGTTGATATACGGTGTCTATGATATACGATATGATTATACGATAAAAATATATCAAATAAATAAACGATTAAATATGACATTATCATACAATATAAATATGCGATATATCAAGTATAGTTTGTTAGCGATCTGAATAAATGTGTTACACATATACAAAAATGATATAATTATATATGATATACACTTGCGATATATAGATATTATGCTTATGTCTGATATATATCAATATAGTATTTGTAGAACTATATGATATATATGAACATAAAGCAAGTTCTAGTTATTCAGCTTCGTGGCTTCTTCAACTCCTTCCTTCACACTCTCAAGTTGCATAATTCTTTCACTCAATCTGTCAATAATTAAGTCTTACTTTCCACTCCCTATATGTATATGTATATTAAAGTGTATATATAGAAGTTAAAAGATGAATTACGACAGCCGAAAATTAACTTTCAGCTGAGGAGAATTCGCTGGAAATTGAACATGAAATTCGTTGAGCCTTCTCGGCTCGGTAAGTAGGGAGCTTAAGAAATAGATTCCTTGAAATATATCTGCTTCAGTTAGCGTGCAGCGAACTGCACGGTGAAATATATTATGCTCATTGGCCCAGTTGGCTGTGGCGTGGGCGTCAGCGTGGGCGTGGCAACAATTTTCGCTGAGCCCCGCAAAATTCATTAAACGAAATCGAAATCAATTGCGCGTTAAGTTTTTATAGGTATGCCACGTACAAATGGATATATTTTTACATTTTTTCACATATGCTTGAGTGCAGATAAATATAAGTACATATATGTGTGTGTATATGTTTGTATGTATACATTCGTATGTATGTAATTATGTAGCTATGCAACAAGCGTACGCATACGGCGCGTATACGCAATATTTAACGAGCGCCAATGAAATTTTTATGCGAGCTTCATAAAATTATTGTAAAGCAGTCCAGCTGTTTGCATGGGCTTATATCTGTGTGTGTGTGTGTCTGAGTGTGTGTGTGTGGGTGTGGGCGTGTTTGTGTGTGCTCATGGAACTGGAATGTGTTTGCACAAATTGAGCTTACGTTAATAATTCAATGCTCAGGCAAAGTATTTAAATCACATTTAAATTAATCACGCGCCGCCTTAAATGCTGTCACAAATAATTTTACACTTGGAACACACACATACACACACACATGCACGTGTTTTTTTTTTTTGTGTCATTAAAAATTTACTCCGAGTTTATTATGATTGAACTGTTTCCACTTGGCATGTGGCACCCGCACGGCATTAATATAATCCCCACACGCGAAGCGACAGCAGACAGTCGGATTCAGCTTTAACTTCTCCATGGGCATAGATGCATAGATATATCTATATCTATATCTATGGCTGGCTGGATAGACGGATAGATTGGTGGATAGCTGGCTGAATTGTTGGTTAGATTGGGAGTCAGCATAAGGCAGACTTCATTTACATGCTGCACACAGAGTCAGAGTCGCAGCCAGAGCCAGCGGCAGGCCAAAGCATAATAAACGACGAGGAGCAAACAAAATGGAGATACAGAAAAGTAGAGAGGGGCAGAGAGAGGGGCAGAATGCAAAATGCCAGACAGGCGGCAAGTAAATGTAAATCGCTTTCGCACAGCTGTCTCGTCCGTCTGCTCGGCCAAGAATATTGCATTGAAAGAACTTTAATTTATTCTGACATCCTGATTAGTTCAAACAAATCTCGTTAAGCTTCGAGTCGATTAATTATAATTGCTCAAGGTCTTTCAAGTTTGTTTTATAATTTAAATTTAAAATTGCAAAAATACTAAAATTTATAATGATAATATATACTTAAATTATACCTAATAATATTTCTAAATTTAATTATTTAAATATATTAAAATTACTTACATATTATTTAACATTTTGTTCATAAACAAAAAATAATTATTAATTTTTTTTTTACCTCCTATATGGAGGTTTCACTGTATATTGCACATTTCATTAAAAAAAAAAAATAAAATAATTGATGTGATTATTTCATTATTTTAAGGAACACCATTTGACATTTTAAAAATAAATTATCATTATAAATATGATTAAAATATTTATGTTATAGCTATTTTTATAAATTGTTAAGTTTTGGATTATTTTCAATAATTTAAAAAATATTATTTAATATTTTAATAATCTTTAATAAGTATTAAAATATATTTGCAGACACTCACTGCCAGAATCAGCTTCAATTTAGTCACTCCGAATGCCATGTTCAATTGCAATTCAAATTGTTGTGGGTGCGAAGCGTTCAGGCGGCAATGATGTGGCATGTCATGCAAGCACACTTGGCCCACACACACACACACACACGCACACTCATAATGATACACAATATCAGTTAACATTAATTGTAGCTACAGCCGTTGCAATTGTTATGTGCTGTCAAAGCGGCTTATCAATTGTGACGTGGACGGGGCGCAGTCTGAGCTGCAGTCCGAGCACTGACATTTGCACCGATAATGATGCTTGGCTCTTTAAAGAGATAGAGAGATGCCTTAAATAAGCTCAACTAAGCATCTCATTTGCAGTTGCATGTGCCAGCTGCCTGTCTCTGCTTAAATGAAGTTAGTTGAGCTCGATCTAGAGTTTTGTTGAGCTCCCGCCTTGGATGTGGCCAGTCGGAGCAGTAATTAGCGCTCGCTCTAGACATTAATAAAGTGATGTAGCTGCAACTTTTGGCTTTCGTAAACTTCTCAGAGTGCTTAAACGCAATTGTCGCTCCCTTGGTTTGGCTCACAATTAAAAACTTTGCTGGCTTAGCATGTGGGCAATGCAAAGCTGGATTGAGGGCATGCCCTCAGCAGCTTGTCTCCCATTGGTCGAATGTACGACGAGCTGTCCATCTGTCGATCTGGCCAGCTTTATCCTATTGTGCACTGTGCGAGTGCTCGCACTTTGTCTTCCTCAAAAGGACGCCTGCTGACCGCACGAGCTTAAGAAATTTTCATTGGAAAAACATCCATGCTCGGCTGTTGCTGCCTGGATTTGTGTTTGTGTTTGTTTTCTGTTGCTCTATTTTGATTCAATTTTCAGTAAAAGCCACAGTCTAGAAATGTTTTTGCATTGAAAGCATTTCGAAGTGCATGTGGCAGGGCAACAGGAGCTTCCCAGCCATTGAGAAATGAGTGTGCTGAGTGGGCTCAGCCAGACCGAAACAATAAGCAGAGTAATGCTATTACAAGAGTGGAAAGTCATATGCAAAGAGATATTAGCTTGCACTTGAGCAACGTTGCGTATACGCAATGCCTGCTCGAGTCAATTGATATTGAATGTAGCTTAAATATATATATATATATATATATATATATTTATGCATTTGTTGCTAGTTGCTCGAGTGCAACTCCTCAGCTTGACTCTCGCTGCGTATACGTAATATTAGCTTAAAATGCCTGGATTGCCGAGGGAGTTTCTTTACCTCTTTGCTTCCGCTCTCTTCTGTCAGCTTTTTTTTTAACGACTCGGCCAGCGATAGGGGGACACGGCCTGGCGTCAAATGACCCTTGAGATGCCAAAGTCGGCCAGAAATGCCAGCTATTCAGCAGCTGTGTTGCTGAGATTAAATGCCAATGGGCAATCAACGCATACCGAGGCGTCTATCAAATGCTCACATTGCCCGGCCATAGCGGCATGAAAGGCGGCCCGATATCGGCTGTCTGCTGGCTGAACATGTCATCGAAGCGTTAGCCAGACGGAAACACTGACGGAAGCAAATCAGGAAGGAAGCTACTGAAATTCCTAACAATACTTTGACATTTCATTTCAGAAGCCACGCCCCTCCCCACAGCCCCACAGGCAGCAGTCCCAGCGTCTTTGACTCTGCAGCTGTCGTTTCGACATCTGCAATGAATTTGTTTTGTGCCCAGTGCCACGCCCATAACTTGGCACGCCTTGCTTTGGCCTGCCCATCAGGCAGATACCCTAAGCAGAGAGAGAGAGAGAGAGAGAGAGAGAGATTGAGACTTCAGCGCATAGTTTCTCGTTCAGCTGCAAGTGTATTCGCTTGTCGTCTGGCTGCTGGCTTCTATTTTCATTACTTTTATTTACTTTTATTTTTCTCATTTGCGCTTGTTATTGTTTGGCACACTTGACTGAGTAAGCAAATTGTTTAAGATTGACAGCTGCCCGGGCTGCGCCCGGACCGCAGAGGCACGTTACAGCCCCGGCCGGACTATCGATGTGATTTGAATGCCGTAATGAGGCCCACTGCCAGAACACCCTCCACACACACACACACACACACACAGGGGGCTCCAGCTCGGGCTGAGTCTTTGCCAATAAATTTCAGCTCCATGATTCATCATTTTGTTGCCGTTGTTGCTGTTGACTCAGCTGCAATCAGCGGCAAAGACGAGAGCGACTTCCTACGCCTCCTCGCGCCGCTGAGCTGTGCGTCAAGTGCAAGTTTGTGGTCAGCGGCAGGACTTCGGCCTTCGTTCATTTGGCATGTTGTGCGGAGAAAGTCTTTAATAATAGCTGAAGCTGTCCCAGCAAAGAGTTGAGTATTTTTGTAGTATTTAATAATCGAGTTCCTAGAGCTGTTCTATATTATATACTAAGACTAAGACAGGCTCAGCTTCTATGCGCCGGAACACATGTTGTCAGGTTATCAACAAGTGAGGCAGGAGTTTCTCTCTCTCTCTCTCTCTCTCTCTCTCTCTCTCTCTGTCTCTCTGTCTCTCTGTCTTTCTGAGGGCCCAGGCTAAGCTAAAGCAACAATCGATTTTTCTGGCTTAAGTCGAGCAAAACTCAACCTTAAAAAAAATACGCTTAAGTTTTATTGTATTCCAATCTCATTAACTTCTTTTATTATTATTTGTATTTTGCTTGCTTCCCAGCCTCACACACACACACACACATACACATACACACGCACGTACAGTTTTTGCTTTGCCCCCTGTTCGCTTAGCTTCTTTTGCTGCCAGCCCATTTCTGTGCTTATTGCTGCCTTTTGCTTCTGCCTCAATTTACGCGCAGCCTTTGTCCCGCCGCCGCCGTCGACTGTTGCTGGCAGCAGCATTTGCCGCATGTGACCAAAAGTTGGCCGAGTGTTGTGTGCGTGCGTGTGTGTGTGTGCGAATAAAATCGCATAAAATAAAGCAATATCCTTCACTTATTTGACATTTTGGGCGAACATTAATGAGGCTTGTTGCTTTGGGGGCATCTGACGGCATTCGACGGCGCTTTAAATTCAATAAATATGCCAATCTGATGATTAATGATCTCGGCTCAGCGTCTCCATGATACACACACAGAGAATCGGGAGTGAAGTCGATAGCTAAGAGCCACACGCTCCGGCATTAAGTATACGTCACGCATTTTCACACATCTCAAAATTAGTCATCAATGGCGACATAAGCCGATAGGATAGGCCACCCCTCCAGCTGCTAACGGCATGGCCCATGCCTTATGATTGCATATTTTGCATTTTGATTACTCCTCGCCCAAGTCCCTGACATCATTAGGGCCCGGGCCCGGCCTTAAAGCCAGCGCCTCGACTGGGTTTACGGTGCGGGTCGAGCGTCCATCGCCTGGCGGTTTGCAGAGACTTCGACTGGAAAGTGTTTGCATATGCCTCCTCCACCCCCCCCCCCTCTCTCTCTCTCTCTCTCACTCTCTCTCTGTCTCTCTAGTCTCATCATCATTCCCATTCGCATCATGGCTGTCAGTTTGCTTGTTTGGCTTTTGTTGCATTTTGCATACTGTACTCCGATTTGCATAATCTTAAGCTTTTGCACTCGCCAGGGGATTTCACAGCACACGCCCAATACAACAGATCTCAGATATATATATATATATATATATATATACACACACACACACACACACACGCGCCGTCTACATTTCAATTTTAGCTTCTGTTTTCATTGCTGTCCCCTGTCGAGACAATGAAAATATTTGACAGCATCCTTAACTGAGCATAAACAGCTGCAGCAGCAACAGGAAAACTTTTGCGAAACGTGTCCAACCAAATGCATATTGCATATTGCATATGTATATAGATTTCCATTTGTGTACACAATAAGTGGAGTAGCTCACAGATAAACGCATATATGTGTATATTTGCAGAGCATTTGCATAATCCCACAGCAGACTGAATTCACAGAGAACAAGGCAGTCGGGCAGTCAGGATGTCAGGCAGGCTTAAGCTGCAGCTGCGAGTTCATATTTAATATGCAGTAAATTATTTTAATTACGCCCAATCAGAGCTGTTAATTGGCTATCGCATGGCAAACAAATCACGATAAACTCCTTGGCCGTCAGGCATTTCATTCAAATTCTCCCGACTTCTTAGGGCTCCACGCCTTGGGGACACGCCAGCTCAGCCAACGCACAGAAAAACCTATTATGAAAGCAAACATTTCAAATTTATTTTTATTATGTAAACAGAACGGTAAAAGTTTCCTTTGATTCTGTGGCCGAGATATTATTGTCGTGCTAAGCGTTAGTTGGGCGAGGGCAAAGTCGAGTTTACCTAAGATAAATAAACTTTTTTTGAAAGCCAAAGAAATCTGCCAGAAAATCTTCTCCAAAATTAAATTTGAAGTGTTTTTTTTCTGTTTTCCATATTTAAATTATTATTTTTATACATGATTAAATTAAATTATTAATATTTTTATTAAATTATTATGTTTAAATTATAAAATTATTATTATAAATTATTTTTTATTTTTTTGAAGACTATTATTTATATTTTTAATAATATCTACATTATTTATTATTTATATACATTAATGAAACATTTTTATTTTTTTATTATTTTGTTTATTAAATTTTTTAAATTAAATTTTTATTTTATTTTATTAAATATTATTTAAAAAATTAATTTTTAATATTTTTTTTAAATTTTAATTACATTTATATTAAATTTATATATAATTTAAATAAATACAATTAAAATTAAATGCCAACGTAGCACTAAGGCGCTGGCTTGCTTTGACTTTCCTGACAACAGGGTATATAGGTACTGTATATACTACTATATATATACTACTATATATATATACTAAACTATATTTCACTGCGTTGCACTTGACCTTAACCCGCCGCTATAAATAGCTTTTCCAAGAATGCGCCCGTCAGCATTGGCATGTCCTGTCATATTGGCCAACAGACCACCGACAGCGAGACACATCAAAGCCAACTACGATGCCAAAGTGCGAACATGGCTTGAGCAAGTTCACAGTGTATTTGCAGCTACTTAGGAAAAAGGCAGCTGTTTTCGCATTTGTCAATGGAATGCATAAAGCACACACACAAAGAGAGACAAAGAGAGAGAGAGAGAGAGAGAGAGAGAGAGAGAGAGAGAGAGAGAGAGAGAGACGCATAAATGCAGCGCTGCATGGTTAGCCGGCAAAGCCGATTAGTTGCCTAGGGAAATGGCCAGCAGGAGTACGGCTGGCGGTCTGTGCCACAAATTGGCTGCACCGCCTACGCCTGCCACACCCACTCCCCCTACTCGCACTCCTACTCCTTCTGCAATTGTATGCCTCGGCACTGGGGCCACGCTGTAAAATATTTAGACGCCTACATTGTTTTCCGTAATCTGCTTTACAATGGACGCCGTCGTCGGCAAAGGCTGCTGGCTGCTGGCCGCTGGACCGAGTGGAATATGCAGCGAGCCATGCGTTTTGTTAGTTTTCAATCAAGAGTTGTTTATCAATGTTGCAGGCAACAAAAGCTAATGGCTAATAATAAGCGCGCAAACAACAAAGGGCGAAAACGCACGGACGTAGCAAAAATCACCATCGACCAGTTGGCAATCGGACGGGATGAGAGCGCACGTTATGGCATGGATTGGCAGCGAGTGGCAGCGACAGGCAACGGCGCCAGGGCACAGTTACTCAACTGATTTTGCTGCCAGTCGATCTGGGCCACTATATCACATACACTATATACTATTCTTGGCCCCGCTCCAAGTTATTGGCAGGCATCGAGGCTCGACCCGGCCAAAAAGTGTGGTCAACATTTCCAGCACAAGGGCAGCACACATGCGAGATCAATAAATGCCAACCAGGCAACGAAAATAATAAGGCATTTCTGTGGCTTTCCATACATACAAAATGGCCCGCACCACACACAGGCCGCTCTCATCCCCCGGCTCAATTTGAAGCTCGACCACACACAACAATGCGGAGCTCGTTTCACCTGACAGCAGGCAAAATTCAGCTCAGAATTTGTATCAAATAACTGTCATAGAATCTCCTCGAATAGCTGGGCCATATATGTACGTGATTCGTTTTTAAGCTTGAGTCGAAGACGGCTTGATGCTTGAGGAATATAGTTTAAGTTTAAGTACAGACTGAAGTCGATATGGGGAGTATAAAAAAATATGAGATGAACACTTCAATCTACAAAAATGAAATCAACTTGAAACTCTGATCAATTGTACTTAGATTGAGATATGAAATCAATTTGCTTGCTATGGAATTAAAATCAAGTTCCTTAAGAAGTCCCGCAGCAAAATTGTATATAACATTATATGGCACCAATTGAAATAATCTGCCTAAAAACTAATACAAAAATGTATATAAAAAATTAAAAAAAAAAAAAAATAAAATAAATAAGAAGAAATAAAAAAAAAATTATAAAAAATATGTATAAAAATATTATACTAAAATTAAATAAGTAAAAGCAAAAATATACTAAAAGTGTAAAAAAATATAGAGTAATAAAAATTATTTATAAAAAAAAAAAAACAAAAAAAAATGATTAAAAAAAATATTTGAAAAAAATATTTTTAAAAAATATTTTTAAAAATATAATTACTTTTTGTATTTAATAAAAATATTTAAAGAAATATTAAAAAATAAAACATTTGAAAAAATAAAAAAAAAAATATTTAAAAATATATGTTGAGAAAATATTTAAAAAAATATTTTAAAATATATGTTAAGAAAATATTTTTAAAAAATGTTTGAAAAAATATTGAAAAATATATAGAAATAAAAAATAAATTTGTTTATCTAGCAATGTCCTTAAGCTCTTTTGCACTCTCCTGAATATCAATCGCAGTTGTGTTCTGTCTAAAGATATATGCATAGATATCAGCTAGAACAGCAACTTTATTTTGATAATTATTTTGAAATTGTTCAATAATTTGCATGCGTGCTCAGCTGTAGGTCTGCCCATAATGGAATGTCAAGCTCAACGCAGCTGAAAGCAACTATCAGCTGTTGAATGAGCTGTCAAATAAAGCAAATGCTAACAAATTCAAAGTGAAAACTCATGCGCATTCAGACTAAGAGCTATCTTTGGCTATGGAAGCAGGCGGCCATAGCCGATTAGCCGATATATAGTTGGCAGAAGTACTCAAGGGTAGCCACTAGTCACCAGCAGAGTCTTTGCTGCTTCTTACTAATAAATATATATGTAAAATATCTGATAAGTAAACTCGACCTAGCACCGCAGCCACCCTTAACCCTCATCTGCTTAGAGGGTATTCCAAGCGAGCTGCGACAGCGAAATCAAAATTTCAAATCCAAATTGAAAGCAATTGCGCTTGAGATGTGTGTTCGCAGCGCAGCTTGAAAAAATGGGAAATCACAGCGGCAGTTAATGGCAGCACGCACCAGCTTACAAACACACACACGCACACGCACACGACACACACTCGCACACACACACGCACGCATACTCAAACACACACATTCAAAGAAATTGCCAGACAGCTGTGTGTCATGCGAGCTGGGTCTTCGGCAGAGTTATTGCGCCGCTTAAAGCCGACTACAATTTGGCCCAAAATAGAAATAATCGTAGCAGGCTTTTGGGCCAAAATGCCGTGACTGTTGCTTGGCCCCGCATTCAATTAATTATTGCCAAATTAAACGTAAAATATCAAAAGCTATTTACATGCATTCGCTTAAACATATCGTGCAGCAGACCGAGACGCGCCCGCTGAGCGCAGGCAGTTAAATGGGCACGTGTCCTAGATTCACGCGAGTGTGTGTGTGTGTGTGTGTGTGTGGGTGTGAGTGTGTGTGAAAGCCTACGGAAACGGAAGCGTCATGGAAATCGTAGACATGTCGTCAATGTCACAAGCTAAACAGCGCTAACAACACAGAGGAAGTACCACAGGCAACACGAGCAGCAGCAACAACAACAACAACATCATTGGTGTCTCAGCATTCATCATCACCTGTACAGGCAACACCTGTGGGCTATGGACGCTGCGAGCGCTGTCAACGACATCAGAAAACGGCTGTCGTCGTTGCTGGGGCCTGACATAACCAGCAGCAGACAGCGTGCCAGGCAGCCAAGCAACAATGTTGCCCAATGCCTATTGCTTTTGTTGTTGTTGTTGCTGTTGCTGTTGTTGTTGCTGTTGTTGTTGCCTTTGCTGTTTGGCTGTTCATCTGCTGCTTGGCGCGGATCCTTGGTAGTGGCTTTGGTTGGATGGCGAGCGAGAGAGAGAGAGAGAGAGAGAGTGAAGGAGAGCGCGGCTTCAACTCATAAAATCTACCTAATCCACTTAGGCGCAATTAACGCTAATAACATCATGTAGTTAGACACGTGGGCACGTGTACAACTGGGCGTGGCAAAAAAGGCAGTTGTCGGTGGAGTGAGGGGAGGAAGGGGTGGGGAGTGGGCAGACTGGTGATGTGATACGCATGTATGCGGTCTTGTTATGTCAGCTGCACGCGCACTCATAAACACACACACACAATACACTACACACACACATACACACACACACACACACACACACACACACTCCCATGACTTTCAGCAAGATTCAGTTGCCTGGCAGTCTCGAGTGCTGAGCTTCGAGTTACTTTGACTTTGTGCAACGCTGCCTGAGCGAGCCACTGCAGCACACACACACACACACACACACACATGCCTCTAATTAGGTGCCGTGGCATTGGCCCTGGCTCTGGCTCTGGCTCTGGCCCTGGCAGCGGCTGCCAGTTGTCAGTTTAGCTATTCGGTAACCCGATGAACAGTAGCGAGGCTGCTCCGCCACACCACACACTCAGCCTGCAATTGCAATTGAATTACAGCTACGCTCCACCCTCTCTCCCTCTCTCCCTCTCTCCCTCTCTGTCTGTCAAAGCCAAAGCAAAAATCTGTGAAAATATCTCTGAAATATCTCTTGTTTGCCATTCACAAATCAAAATGCAATGATCAAAGTGAATAGCTGTGTGTGCCTCAAAGGTTTGCTACGGAATTCAATTTACGACTCCATATTTTTTAATAATAAACGAAAACTGCATTCAGCTATCTATGAAATATACATAAAGCTTGCCAACTGGCATTCACAACTGCTTGGTCAGACGGACACGTTCAGCCAGTTGACAGTCAATTGAAAGCGGGCGAAAGGCCATTCCAGTTGGGATAGCAATTGGGCAACTGAGCTGAGGTTGATAGGTGAAGCTATCTGTTCAGCTGGACATAAATGCTAGAAAATCAGATTTTAATAAATTTTTATTTATATATAGTATAGCTTAAATATATCTATATATATTTTGTAGTCAGGCAGTTTCAACCTATTCCAAATGAGACAATTTCTCAGTCTATGTAGTGCTAACAAATTTTGTATACTTCAGTGAGGGTATTTTGTAGTCAGGCAACTCCACAACACTTAACTCCAAAGCAAATATAACCTAAATAAATATTAAAGTCAGGACAATTTCAGAGTCTATGAGCAGCATATGAAAACTAACCAATAATAAAAGACTCTCAGAGCAGTTGCAAATTCAAGTCAGGGTATTTGGTAGTCAGGCACATCCACAACAAATACAACCCAAATAAATATTAAAGCCATATAACAATTTCTCAGTCATATGAAAACTCTGTCTTTATCAATGTCAGTTCTAAAACATTTTCAAATTCAAGTCAGGGTATTTTCCAGTCAGGCAATTCCAAGTCAAATGCAACCTAAGTAAATATTAAAGTGCTGACTATATATATATACTATAACACTATACTATAACACGGATTCGTGTCTGACAAGGCAAAGGAATGCGAGCAGGACAAATTCTTACGATTCTACATATGTTTCATATGACTAATAAACGTTTGGCTGTGGAGCTATTGCTATTGCTTATGGATGGGCTCTGGGGCTGCTTTGGGTTTCAGGCGGTGGCGTTGCTTTGCCATTTGGCAAATTGTTTTCTAAGAATGCGCTGTAGTTTATTGCCTGGAAAGTGTGCTGCCATCATCGGAAATGGCGCTTGCGTTAGCAGCCGTTGCATTTTGCCAGCTAGCTAAGTTGCATTCCATTTATCAGCTGTCTGGCGACATACGCGGCGTATGATTAATGTGCAACGGCATGGCAGCCAGGCGTCTGCCAGCTCTCTCTCCCTCTCTTTCTCTCTCTCTCTCTCTCTCTCTCTTTCTCTCTCTCTGTCTCTCTCGGTGCCAAGGGTGGCGACATTGTCAAATGGCCTGCATCAATCAGATCGCACACGGCCCGGAGCTGGCGCAATTGCTGTGTAGCTCTGTGTGGGCTACCCGGCGTATGCGTGATAATAATACCATGTTATAAATAATTGAGCCGCCTGCCCTAAGTGTTGGCAGCCATGCGGGCGTTACACAGCCAAAAATTATCCGGGCCATACCTGTTTAGTGGCGACGTGGGTGAGCGTTGGGCTGCTGCCTAGGTGAGCGTGGGCGGGCGGGCAGGCGGGCAGGCGTAGGCATTGTTAAAGCATTGTTACGAATCAGGAAGCAGCACAGGATATCATTACAGCCGGCTCAAGTGGTTGTTGGCCTGGCTGCCTAATTACACATTAGCTGTAAACGTTTGCCATGCTAAATGACATTGAAGCTGTTGCCAATGTCACATCGTTTCAAATGGGCCACATCCAGGTGCGCCACCGTGGTGCACGGCCATTGTAAACTGACTTTTGAATTATTCATAGAAAGCTTTAGCTGGCAGTTGCTTTAGAGTAGTGGAAGATGCAAGTTAAAGTCATGGGTATTTTTTATAAATTATATATAAAAATATTTATTTTATTTATAAGTTATACATAAATATATTCATAAATATATATTATATATAAATATTTTGCACCACTGTGCACTCAGCGTATGCCTTCTGTTGCTATGTGTTCGTCTGCTTTGCTTTAGGCTTACCTCAAGAGAATTTCCTAGTAAAACACTTCACATAACACATATTTGATTTCATTAGCTGTGAACCACTTTTTCAACAGCTTTGCCCCACTGTGCACCCTGCAATGCCCTGCTTCAATTTCACTTTCATCAAAATGAACTCTCCCGTTATATATTAACTATATATATTTTAAGCTGGATTCCAACTGATTGCCGAGAGCCACGCACCACTGTGCGCTCTATGGTGAGCCTTTTGGGCGCTGTTCGCTGCCTCTGCTTCGGTTTCGGTTTCGCTTTCTCGCAAAGAGGAGAGTTATTGCCAGGCCAGGCGTGCAGTCAGAAGTAGGCGTGTCTCCTTTGTGCTCACACACGGTCGGAGGAGTGCTTCGCTCGTGTCATTCAGTGCGCTTACCGCCTCCGGCTTCAGTTATGCTGCCCACCACCTGCACCGCCAGCCAGCCGGCCAGCTATCTTTTTTGCACCACCTGCCGGAATGACCAGCGGGTCGTGTACAAACAATTTTTGCTTACCTCTGTATATATTTTGGTTTTTGCCCAGCTCAGCCGGGGGCGCGCACTCTTTTGGCTCAGTAGTGCCCAGCCCAGCTCAGCCCAGCCCAGCAGGGCACGGCCACTGCCCACTGACCAGCAAACAACAGCAAAAAAGGAACAGAAAGGAAATAAAAGATGCTAACGCACTGCACGTGAGGATTTCGGGTCATTGCGAAGCGTTTGCTGAGACACGCAGTTTGGCGTATTCGCAAATCGCTTTATCATCAACACCTGTATCGGACTGAGGGCAGAGAGAGAGAGAGAGAGAGAGAGAGAGAGAGGCCCGAGAGAGGAGAGAGGAGTGTATATGACTAGAGAAACTTGCCTGCTTTGGTATTCCGATGGGCTAGCGATATGGGTCCCTTAGCGGCATTACCATTGATATGTTTACGCTCGTCAGCCTTGGCCTTGGCTCCCTTTTCGTCATGTTTGCTCGCGCTTCGGGTTCGCTTTTCCCATGTTTGTTTACTTGAGTGTGCGAGCTAAATGTTTGCATATTTCTTATGCGCATTTCTACGCATCAACGGATTTGCGCCTAAAATAACACCACACAGGAGTAGAGAGAGAGAGAGAGAGAGAGAGAGAGAGAGGGAGGCAGTGGGAGGGATATGTATATAGGGCATTGCGTACTGGTAAATTGCAAGCGAGGAAATCGCAAAGTGATGCCAACTTTCCAATCATTTTCCTGTTGTTGCACCCTGCCTAGGGCTAGCTAAGGGGTGTGATGGGCGAGACTTGTCTAAAGATTTCTTAGAGCTTTTCTCTTAGCCTCATTGTGCTGTTAGGGTATTTGGCAGTCGGGCATTGGCCACGTTTGCCGCTCAACTTGTTTTTGGGCATATTCTAAATGCAAAATGCTGGCAATTTGGCATCTTTTATCATTTATTTGTACGTGGAGACACAGCCCCTTTGCTTCACTTGAATACCCTATGCACAGGCGTAAGGCAAGGTAGTTAAGACTGGCCTGAAATCATAGTCGGAGTAAGAGCCGATCAAAGTTTAACTAAAGTCAAAGCTTCGCCTCTATAAAGCCAGCGTAAAATACATAGCTTAGCCTATATCAAGCATACGACAGGGTATCCTGCAGCCTGCAGCACATCAAGTATACGACAGGGTATCTCGTAGTCATGCGACTCTCGCTCTCTGCACTGTCTTCGTCTGCGTTTCTTTCAATATTTTGCGAGCTATATTTATTTAGCTTGTTGCTTTCAGCTTTCAGCTTTCGACTCTCGTCTTTCGGCTTTGGGCTTTCAGGCAAAGCCTTTGAGTAGTTTATTGCTCGACGCGGCACTTGTGGCTGTGGCATCAATTTGAGCGATTTGCCAAATTCGGTTGACGGCAGCGAATCGAAAGGGACGTCAATACAATTGGCCAGAATACAATTTGTCTGCGGTTGCGCCACAATTTCGTTTGTCATTAAATTTACGAAATGCTGGCGAGGTGTGAGCAAAGCTGCTTAGCCTTTTGTACTCGATGCAGTGCAGCCAGAGCTAAAAATCCTTTTTACAATTTGCTCATAGATAGAATCAGATAAAAACTTCACCCACTCTCTCTCTATCTCTCTCTCTTAAATTGAAGCTGCGCATATCTGAAATATGGCCTAGGCATTTGCCCAGCTGATTGTTGTTAAATTCTGCTGACCTGGCCAAGGTCGGGGGCACAGGGCTGGGCTTGCCGCATGCCCTCCGCCCTATGGACTTATGTATATTTTCCATTAGCAGATGCTTACGTTTCTCCAACTTCAGCCAGGCCAGAGCCAGGCTGGGCAGGGCTAGGCGAGGGCGCTGCTCGACTGCAGGCCCTACATTATGTATGTAGAGCTGATGCTGCGTAACGATAACAAACAATTCTTTAGCCATCCACGTGCAACTTCATTGAACAGGAAACTCGTAAAACGGCGAGACCCAAAAAAAACGCACAACAGCAACAGCAACAACAACAACAACAACAACAACAACAACAACAACAACAACACACACACAGCTACAACGCTATGCGAACTTAAAGATACAATTTGATGCGGGTGGCGTTTGAATTGGGATTAGGATTAGGCGCGCTTAAGGCGAGAGTCGTGCGTATGGCGAGCAAGCGGCTTAGCTACCTTCAATACTTTTGCCCGCCCCCGCTCAACCACCTGAAACTTTTTTAATATGCCAACCAGTTTTGGCTGGCCAAAGACCAGAAAACAGGGCACAGAGCACGGCGAGATCCCCATCAGTTCGCATGTTTGATTTGCATTTCGCGTATTTTTCCAACTGCTGCAGTCGAGCATCTCAGCTGGCTAACAAAATACGTACGCTCGCTCACCTGTCCTCTGCGCCCACCTGCCCTGCCCCGCCATCTCTTTGCCCGCCTTTGCCGTTGCCCACTCAATGGTTGCAATATAAATGTTGGCGCCAGCGCTTGCCATATTATTATTTTTTTATTTTATTTATTTTCTGGGTCGCGCGCACTCGAATGGGCTGTGTCCTTCGCAGCGTTCGTTTTCGCGCTGTCCTGACCCAATGACTCCGTTTCTATATTTGTGGCAGTTCACAGACTCCACGGCGCTGGCTGGCTCGTTGGCTGGTTGGCTGCTCCAGTTTGTTGCAAGTATTTGGCAATGTGTCGCCGCAATGATGGGCATGAGCAGCTCGTAAAGTGTTACACATCCTGCGTCCTGCTTCACCTCCCCTCATCCCCCCCATCCACCCCTTCTATCGTGCTGCTGCATGTTTCCATCATCTTCGCTTGCCAATGGGAGCAACTGTTTTTGGTTGCGGCAGTGCGAATGCTCTTATCGCAGCCATTTGAACAAGTTCAACGAGTCGTGGACAATGAATATGCAAAGCGAGAGAGATAGCAATATGGCCCTAGAAAGAGAGGGCGAGTCAGATAAAGACAGAGACAGACAGAGAGAAGAGTACAGTAGACATACATAGGGATATATATATACACCAACATAAATATATATGAAAATTTCCCCTGCGAAAAGCTCTGCATTAACTTATTCAGCAACAGCTTTAAAGCTTTCTTTGCTGAGCTTTAAGCTGAACAGAGGTGCGAAAATTGGCTGAAAGCTGAGCGAAGACAAAGTTAGAGTTAGAAGTTAGTCAAATATGATCGTAAAATATATAAAAATAAATAGAAAGAGACGGAGATAGTGAGAAGGAAGATATCTCTAGTGTCTGAGTTTGATCAACGATAACTTGTTTTTATATGACTAATAATTGCAGCAGCTGAATAAATAAGACTTAAATATTATTCCAAAATTCTTCAGTACATTTTGAAGTGCTTTTTAATTCCCATCTTGAAAACATTGATTCAAGTTTCAAGAATGACAGTAGCAGGCAGACATATGATTGTAGAAGACGAGGATTTATGTTGTCTATAGAGATAAGTTGAACAGTTAACCGTCTAGCCCATTCCATATCAAAGCAGCCACCATGAAAGCTTGAGATTAAAAATAAATATATGTGTTTAAAGAAATATAAATATATTATTCATTATAAATTCTTAAATATTTTTCTTTTCAAGTACTCCTATTTTATTAATTTTTTTATTTTTCTTTCCAAGAACTTCACCCACTTGTTTAATATCAATTAAAATTTATTATATAGATAGAGCTTTAAGATCTCAAAAACTGTAAACACTGTGTGGAGTCTTGTCAGCAATGAATATTTTTATTATTAATATTAATAATTATAATAATAATAATATTATTATTATTATTATTATGTTATTATTATTATTATTATTATTATTATTATTATTATTATTATTATTATTATTATTATTATTATTGTTATTATTATTATTATTATTATTATTATTATTATTATTATTATTATTATTATTATTATTATTATTATTATTAGCAACTTTGCCCCAAACTCCAGGTATTTCCTAGTCAGGCACTCTCGATTGCTTTCACACAAGCAAAGTTCACATTTTCAGCAAAGTTCATATTCATATTAATTTTCACGTCAAATTTCAATTTTCTATTTTCTTTTTCATCACGCGAAACTTTGAGCCATCGATTAGGCCATTCGGGCAAACACTTAACTGAATAAGCCCATAGATCGCTTGCATTGATTCTCCGCTGCAGTCAAAGGGAAATCTGATATTCAGACACTTTGACTCCCACATTGCAATGACCTGGATTCGAGAGCGGCAACGGCAACGGGGCACGCTTACATAATGAGAGCTGGGAGTCGCATATGGGGAGTCGGAGTTGGAGTCCTACTCGTAGGCAAGTGCCGCTTCAGCTGTAGAAAAATAAACACGGAGACCGCAAAATATATAGAGATTCACGGCTGGAGCAAGGCGGCGGCTGGTGCTGGCCTATTGGCTAAGCTCTGCGCAACTGGCAGCATCAAGCTGAAGATGAAGCAATAAAGTTGCAGCTGAACAAGCCAGACAAGACAGACAGCGAGAAGACCCCAAGCGACCCAAGAGTTGGGGGCCCTGGCGGAAGCGAAAGATCTGGCTGCATTGTTATTGCAGCTGCTGTGGCTTTCGGCTTTCTGCTTTCTGCTTTCCGTGTCTCGGCTGCAAGCTGAAGATGGGGCGCCAAGACGCCACCGATGGCATCTACATGGCTGCTCAGCCAATATTTGCACATGTCTGGCGATGCTGCAATGCGAGCCGAGCCAAGCCGCGCCGCGCCGCGCTTGCGGTGGGCTTCGCAGGTTGTGTGTGGCAAGCCAGTTACTCCCGGTTCGCATGTTGCAGTGACTTTTCCGGTGGCAAGCGGGATGCGCTAAGCCATAAAGACTGCAACTGACCATGGCTAACTATCGACAGGCAGTCGCCAAGAGCCAACAGCCAACAGCCAACAGCCAACGGCCAGCCAATCGCCTCCTGATTCAACAAATTAATGATGCAAATTGTGCATAAGAAATTACCAAAACCGATTCGGACAGCCAGAAAAACATTAACGGCGTCAGCTTGGAGCGCACCGCCGCAAGCCAAATGCCGATTCGTCTAGACGAGTTGCGGACCCAGTTCGCGGGCTTAGTCAGCGATTGGATGTGGGATTGGGACTTGGATTGGCGCCCAGTTGAGCCCGCTCCAGCCAGGCACTTGCCCCTGCGCACAGTGGGGAAAACCAGAAATAACAAACACTAAAACTCGGGGGAGAGCCAATATCTTTAACAGTTATGTCAGCTGCAGAGATATGGTTAAGGCCATATAAACAGCGGGCTGCATTTCGTGGCAATAAGTTAGAGTCGACGAAGCTTTGCATATTACGAAAGGCATTTGAAGCAATTGGTAGGAAAATATGTGGAAATTTTATGTATATAGGAAAATATCTTATAATAATAAAAATATGAAAATATTTATTAACATTGAGAGTTATTAGAATAATAAATAATATAAGTGAATAATAATAATAAGTGAATAATAATCTTATTAAAAAATGATTAAAAATATTATTAAAAAATAATATATATTTAATAATAATAAAAATAATATTAAAAAAAATATTAAAGTATTAAAGAAAATATTTAAAAATATTTAATGGCTAAAAAATAATATTTAAAATATTATTAAATTGTTTTAAAAAATATTTAATAGTAATAAAAATAATATTAAAAATATTTAACAATAATTAAAGTATTAAAGAAAATATTTAAAAATATTTAATTGCTAAGAAATAATATTAAAAATATTTAATTTCACTCTTCTCTAAAATTGTACTCAATAAAATCAATTAAAATTTATTCCTATTTAATATTTATCATAATAATTATTTCTCATCATAATTACTCACAAATAGCTCTGGTGCCACTGTGCAGTGGCGGCGTCAAGCAGCTGTTCGGTAATTGCGCTCAGGTAATTGAATAAATAATTTTTCGCCATTGTGCGCAGATTTGCATGTTCAATATTTCATATTGTAGTTACGAGCGAGAGCCCATATGCAACAGGTTCTTAGCTTATGTAGCTGTATACCCTTTCAGCGCCTAATCAAATGTCTATGTGATATATGTAACGAGTGGAGCTGCAGACAGGCCTGGGAGCATAAAGCTGACGGCAGTTTGTGATCAAGTTTTTGGCACAAATATATAAAATATACTTAAAATATATATTAACTAAATATATATTAACTAAAGAAAAAATGAATTTTTTCTATACATATTCTATATAAAATATATTGCATATATTATATTAATAAAATTTAATAAAATATTAAACATATAATTAAATGATATTCAAAGTAAATATTCCAAGCTGCTCAAGCCAAAGCTCAATTTCAACTTCATTTAGCTATTCACTTTGATTAAAAATACAAAATGAATTTCTTATATATATTTTATGTATTATATAGTGAATATATTATATTAATAAAACTCTTAAAAATATTTAAAATTTAATTAATAGATTTTCAAAGCTCAATTTGAGCTTCTAAACTTGAATAAAAATTAAAAAAATATTTTTAAGCAATAAATTTGATATTTAAATTGTCTCTTCACTTATATTTCTAGAGTATTTAGTCTTCGTCTCTCTCGCTGGCGCTCAGCTGCTATTCTTTCTATTCAGCGATTCCTGCGGCAAGTGATTTTTAATTATTTTTATGCTTTTTCGGAGTTTTGTTTTGGTCGGCGGCAAGGGTCTTTAACGCCAACAGCTTTTAATTGCTTTGGCAGCCATTCACTTTTGCATTTGCCCATAGCCGTGATATGTGACTGTGTGTGTGTGTTTGGTGTTCGATGTCACTAGCGTGTCAGTTGCCAGTAGTTGTTGTTGTTGGTGGTGTGGTTGGTGCCGGTGCTAGAGGATCCTTTTGCAATCGTGCTTCACGTTCGATTTCCCAAGAATTTGTCCGCCGGCCGTCGCAGTTCCTTGGCCAACAACAGCTTAATTAATTGGCATTTCGTGTTTGGTCATTTGCTCATTTGCATGCGCTTGCCGCGCTGCGCGACTTATCAGTTTGACAGGCAGCTAAATTGCACCTCAACATGCAGTCAGCGCATCTGACAGCCATTGCGCATGCGAAACAATCGCGAGAGATTAGAATGTTGGCCCAAGCTTGGCCACGCTAAACACTCTATTCAAATTGAGTTTGAGCCAGTTTAACCGAGTGAGCCTAGGACGAAACACAAATCGCCTCAATTTCGACTGGGGAGAAATCACTGCTTGGAACTCGCCCCGAAACACTCTGCGCCTGCTCGGATGCTCGACAATTTGAATTTGTGAGGCGAAAAAAATAATTTTGGTCCAAGTCGGCGTTGGAATTTCGTGGCGATCCCAGTAGCCCGTTGTAGTTTTCGTCATTTTCCTGGCTAGGCTCCGTAAGGGCAGAGCTCATTTATTTCAGAAACGAAACTGGTTGTACATGTGTACAAGCAAAAATCAAAATCTGGAAAAAATTTGGGAAAAATAAATTTTCTCCAAAAATTTCGGTTTGGCCTCCAGTTACAAATTTATAAAATCAAAAATAAAAATCAAAATTCCTTTTCAATAATAGTTCAAAATTAAATAAGTATTTCGAGTTGAATTTTCAATTGGTGTTGCGTTGAGTTCATCCAGTTTCAGGTGAGCATTGCAGCTGGCAAACTTGCCTCTTCTTCAACCTCTTCTTTGGCAGAGATCGTAAGTTTATCTTGTGTGTTGCTGCTGAACATTATGGGAAGGAGGATATCGTCGCAGACCGAGTTCTAGATAGTACATTTCTTGCGATAATCGTGTAAAATGGGTAGGGGAAAGGGAAAAGGAAAAGGAAAGGCAAAGGGAAAGAACAAGAAGAAGAAGACTATCATTGCGTTGCCAATCCCGGCAGCCGTCCCAGAGTGCCCACCATGTCCGGAGCTACCGAAGCTGATACAGCCATTGGACCCATGCCCAGAGTCAACCGGTCCTCACGATGTGCTCCGCGCACAGCCGAATCATTACCCGGCCCTGTTGCGTATACCGGAAACGATGGCCGTTGTTGGCTCCGAGAATGGTTGCTACGACAGCATCTGTAAGCTGCTGCGCGCCGGATTTCGCTGTGCGGAACGCGTCTTCGTCATGGCTCCCTGGGGCAACTACGTGGTCTTCCGATTCCACAACAACAACGACTTCATCTACTTCCTCTACGATGGCTGCACCTGCGATGTGAATCGCTTCCGCTACCTGGACCTCAGCTGCGGCACCGCCGGCTTCCTCTTCTTCACCAACATGCACGACGTGATCAGCTACATCATACAGTCGCGCAAGACGCGCCTCTACCTCGAGAACCTCAACAAGATAGCCATCGATCAGATCGTCGAGGAATACGGCGCCGTCACCTACACCCAGAAGGCCAAGTGCATGCGCTTCTCGTAGAAGACCAAGAAGAAGAAGAAGAAGGAGGAGGAGGAGGACACATACATATAGCAGCAATTCCATCCATGGGCTGGGATCAGGCGAGGGCCAACGCTCTATGCGAATGCAAGCAAATTCAATTCTTTCCGGCAGCCAACTGCAAAATTGTCATTTAGTAGCGAAAATAGGAAATATCTGAATTTATACATTAAATCTAATATTGGAATAATCATTTGGGCTTTTATTCTGGTCGGGCCGTCGATGGACTTGGAATTGGTATTCATCAAGTGCTTGGATCTGTTTACAGTCAATCAAATAAGTATGTGCGCAGCTGCCTAACCTTGCTACCAGCTGGCATGTTTATGAGAATGTTCGGCTTTATGAAGTAACAGCACGAATAGCAAACGCGAGCTCATTTGTGCTAATAAAGAAGCCGAAACAGACGGCAGGCAGTCATAAAGCAAATACTCATTGCAAGTGTGTTAGGCATTTGGAGCAGCTGAGATTCAATGTCTCGCGGAGATGAAATCCAATGCTCGAGTGGGCCAGAAAGATCTTGACTGAGGCTGTGGCGAACCAATTGATTTTTCTTTTTCAGCCGAGCTCGTTAATTAAAACAACAATCGCTGCAATGCGACACGGGCAGGAGGGCAGATCTACAGTCGAGCAGTCGAGCAGTCGAGCAGTCGAGCGAGTTAATCGCGTTGTCAAGTGCTGCACTTGAGCGTCGCATAGCCCAAAAGATTCAAGACATCGCATGTAATTGAGAAGAACTTGATTTTAGTTGATTTTTCTGCTGCCCCCCGCCGTGGGCGACACATTCTCCAAATGCAACTGCGTAGGCGTTCGCAGTTCGCAGTTCGCAGTTCGCAGTTCTCTAGCTGGCCATAAAACTCGATAATTAAGTTGCCAGCGGTGCCGGCTCATGTTAGTGTCCATCATTCTCGCTCGTTTAATGTATGCAAATGCTGCACTTAATTCGATTTCGACTTCGACTTCGACTTCGACTTCGAATTCAAATTCAAAGACGTACGAATTTCGTACTTGAAGAATTATTCATGGGGTTTCTTCAGTAGTTGTAGCCGTTGGCACTCGCCTGTGATATGCACACAAATGAATTGATTATAAAGTATCTTGTTAGTTTATGCTGTGGCTGCTTTGTTGTTGTTGTTGTTGTTCTTGTTGTTGTTGGCTGAACAGCTTTATCATTGAATACGCAAGCTGTCAACTGTTAGCAGTTTAACAATTAACCATAAAAACCAAGCAGAGATAGTAATCGAATAAAAAGCGAAATATGTAAATTTATAGCAGAAAGAATAGAGAGAGAGAGAGAGAGAGAGAGAGAGAGAGAGAGAGAAGGGGGAGGGAAGAAGGGTGGATAGTGAGATGTAGAGATGGATGTGTATATACATAAAGAGATAAATGGAGAAAGAGAGGAAGAAGCTGAGACAGAGGGAGAGAGAGGCATAGAGTCAGAGAGGAGGAGAAAGAATGTGGGTAAAGAAGTTGACAGAGAGAGAGAGAGAGAGAAGGAGAGAAAGAGAAAGAGAGAGAGACAGAGAAAGAGAGAGAGAAAAAGAGTGAAGAATGAATAAGAGACAATTCGACTGTGAGAGAGTCAAAGAAGAGAGAAACAGAGAGAGAAAGAGAAAGAGAGAAGAGTGAAAGACGCGAGATGGCGATGGAAATGAGATAAGAAAGAGAGACGAGGCGAGGCACAATAAACAAAATGTAAGAGACGAGAGACAAAGGGCAAAAGCAAAGAGAAAAGACACTAGCGGTAAGAGGCAAACAGACAAGAGACAACAGACAATAGACAAGAGACTTTAGACAAACTGCAAAAGACAAGAGGTAAGAGATAAGGGGCAATAGGCAAGAGACAAGAGATAAGAGACAAGACACAACAGACAGTAGACAAGCGACAATCGACAAGAGACAAGAGAGACAATAGACAAGTGACAAGAGACATTGGAGAAGAGACAGTAGCCAAGAGCTAAGAGATAAGAGACGATAAGCGATAGTATATAAGAGACCAGGAGAGAGCAGACAAGAGGTAAGAGACTAGAGACAAGAGATAATGGACAACATACAAGAAACCACACACAAGAGACAATTTATTAGGGACAAGTGACAGTTAAACTTCCTTGACTTGATTCGCTCAGCTTGCTCCACTCAATTTGCATCTCTGACACACATTCGGCAAGCCTCAAACAGCTCAAAATAATCTGAGCAAGCTTAGCTTTTCTCTTCCATTCCGATTCTTGGGCCGAAGCCAACTGAGATTGGCTATCCAGCGACTTATTATGCAGCCATTGTATGTTGAGCCGGCACGCATTTCACGCCTAACCCAATTATTTGGTAATAAAGGCCTTATCCGACTATCCAATCGCCGTCGTCTGTTCGTCTGCCTGGGCTCACGTAACTTTTAATTGCCTCGTGGCGCGTCTCTGCATTGTGTTTGACTGCTGGCTTGCCCAGTTCTCAGTCGTAAGCATTAATTGGCAGCTGACACAGAAAATCATTGACAAAACGGAAGTTCATTAGGCTTTGTCTTCGGCCGACGATGCGCACTCTCTGATGTAACTGGCCAATGGCTCGGCTCGGCGCTTCGTTATTACTATTCTTTGGCCAGCGAACAATGGGGCATCATCGATAAAAATGGCAAATATTTAAGCAAATGCAAAGCGAAGTCGGCCAGCAGCCACGAATATGAAGAGCAACATGCAACATGCAGCTGCCATTGTTATGGCTGAGTGACTGACGGAGTGACTGACGGAGTGACTGACGGAGTGACTGACGGAGTGACTGGGTGACTGAGCCGCACCTCTTGATGGGCCCTGCTGGCTGCTCCAGTGCTCGAGTCGCTCAAATCTCAAACTTGACGCAATTTGCACAATTGTTTGCTTAGGCATTCTGACCGTTAGCCATGTCGCTTGTTATGCAAATGAATGCAGCGCGCTGCCTGTCTCTCTCTCTCTCTGTGTCCTTGACATGCGCCGCTTCAGTCTCGTTTCGTTACTGCGTTGGTGTACGAACCAACTACAGTTAGTCTTGGGACAGCGCTCTCTTGTGGTAGGCGGCAGGCGGGATCCCATAACGAAAACAAAAAGAAGCCAAATACAAAAATTCTTAGCAGCGAGTTCGTTGCTTAAGTCTTTCGTTTATAATTGCGTTCACGTTTGGCGTTGGCGTCGCGCATAATTTGTTCGCATCTATGGCTCAGATTTCGTTTCCTACCCAGAGCCATGGCAAATTGCTTCCTTATTTGTGTGTACATTGTGTACCTATGCCCCAGCCCAGCCAAGCGGCTAACCACACACACACACACACACACACACACAGGCATATATACATATATGCATAAATAGAAGTAAATATGCGGGTCTCTTATTGTATGGAGAAGTACTTATGCTAAGCTGGTCTTAAAGCTGCATAGTGGAGCGAAGCTAAAGCAAAGAGAGCTGAAAATATTGTAAGTAAATTATATGATAAATTATATAGTATATATCCGATTTATATCATCAGAGACATTTCAAGCTGAAGTGGTTTAGGCCAAAGGCAGTTTCATTGCATATTCTTTCAATGCCACAGCTTTGCCCCACTGTGCATAGCTGTATTGAAAAATTGTCCGATGCTTCTATGTAGCAAATTTTGGAATCGCTGTGGGCGTTCAATTGGCTCCATACACAATTCGCTTGGCCGCCCTCTAATCTTATCGCCTCAAATTGATCTCGGCGGCGGGCGCTTAAGTGGCCTCAGCAGCTGCTGTACGTCTGGTTGTTGTTGTTGTTGTTGTTGGGGCTAGAATCACCAAATTTGGGTGCGCCGCAGCCAGAGCCAGAGCTGAACAACAATGGGGGTAGGCAGCGCTACTCCGCTCTACTCTACTCTAGTTGTGTGTGTGTGTGGCTTATGTGGGGGGCTTGGATTCCATTGAACCGAGCTGCGCAATCTCGGCTGTCGCTCGGCTGCCCTGCCGCTTATCGTACATCAATCAATCACACTCGACGACGCTGACAATCATTGGCCATTGGCTTAAGGCATGGGCAAAATAAAAAAAATCATCCTCTCCCCCCTCTCTGGCTGGCTGGCTGGCTGGCAGCTCGGCCTCTCAATTAAACGTTAATGAAAACATATTTTAATGGCAATTGTTGGTAATTTGTTTGTTATTCGCTTGTCGTGTTTGATAACTATTCATTTTTCATATCGATATCACATATACATATACACATATATACATATATTTTCGTTAGGTTCTTTGATAATTAGAATCGCTCAGCCTTGAGAGCATCGATTGTTGTCGGCCGAGTGCTTTTGATTGAACCCACATATGGCCAGCGTCCGTGTCCCTGTCGCTGTACCGGATAAATCCGTTTAAAATACACAATTTGTTCGGCATGTCCGAGTGATTGACTTGAGTCGACTTGGCTTGTTCGCCTCTTTGTTTTGGTTGACTTTTGTTTTCATTACCTAATCCCAGGCTTTAGCTGTGTTTGCATGTCATTCAACTGTCTCTCTCTCTCTCTCTCTCTCTCTCTCTCTCTCTCTCTCTCTTGCTTGACATTTCACTGGCTGTCGCTTGAAAGTCAAGGCCGTCATAAGATCAATCGTTAATGCCCAGTCAAGTGTCCATTTGGCTTCTAGCAACCATCGATCAGCGATCAGCGATCTGCGATCGGCATCGGCATCGGCGCCGATCCGCGATCAGCCAGCTAGAAGCTCAATCGCTGCCAACGCGGCCATGTAACTGACATTTCGCTAACATTTGACAGCTCTGTGACAATCATAGGACATTTATTATAATGCATTTGCCAGTTGTCCACATTCCCTCGCTCAATGCTCACCGCGGCTGCCAGCTCAGAATGTCAAAGCGAAGCGAGTGGACCCAATCAATGATATTTGCCTTGATTATGATTACTGCAAACTTGAAAAGAGTTGAATTTGTTTAGCCATCGAATTTGTTAACTTATACTTACTATATAACAAGCAGATTTCGGATTATCCTGAGAGTTAACTACTTATAAGAGAATAGCAAGTGCAGTTGATATGATTAATGCTGTTTGTCTTAGCTTAGCTCTCATATGCAGAGTGTGGCAAGCTTTGCATGAGAAGCTGCACTATAAGTCTCTATATTATGTATAGTATATATATATATATATATAGTCATTAACTAAAAACAATCAAAATTTAGTTTAGCGCATTTATAAAATCATATTGTATGAAAATTTTATATGGATAAATAGATTTTTTCTTTGTTTTCTTGTGTTACATAAGTAAAAGAGAGATTAATATTTAGGGGTAATATATGGATTGTGGCTGGCAACAATCTGCAATCTTCATCTTCCCAGATGCCCTATAGACCAGTCCTTAGAGCGCATCCAACAGTCTTTGGCTGTGTATGAAAAGTTCTTTCTTTCAAAATCTTGTAAATTATTCAGAATTTATATTCTTTTGCTTTTGCTTCTGCTTCTTCACTTACCCAGTTAGTTGAAGAAGCGTTTCTTGATTATATACGCCATCAGATTGACGAAGTGCACGATAAGTTTCACGAACAGAACCATTTTTATTTTCTTTGTTGCCCAACTAGATTAGAAATTCGGAAAAAATTCAGGAATCTGCTGGAAGTCTACTCGTAATGAAATCTCAAAGCGGACTGAGCAAATAGCTGCTCCTGAATTGGGCTGTCAAATGAAACAGGGTTGCTAGATTGAAATTTTTTACTGTATATGAGGATAATCGAAATGTCTATCGACATGCAAAATATATAGCAAGCTGTGCTGTGTTGGGTTAGCTTTAAATTCGAGCTACTTTAAATTGTAAAACAAAAATTCCAAAAATTTCTCAATTTATTCTGCAGCCAGGATAAGCTTTTTTGGCATACAAATATTAAAGAATCATCATGGAACATCGATGTGGTAATCATCTGGAATACTTTAAGCTGGCAGCAAATGAGCATGAAGCGTGTTAAAGGAAGAAAACTAAGGATTCCTATTGAGAGTAAGCGACGTTAAAACTTAAACTATGAGTGCTTATCTAAGCAATTTATATAATATAATATATACATATATTTATAGTACTTTACGAAAATCTAATTTATATGAAATAAATATATATGAATATATTTATATATTCTAGAATTATAGATAATCTACACAAAATAGTAGGTATAAATATATGAATAGTATTTTAATGAAGATATATATATATTTAATGAAAATATAGATATTTTATATATATTATCAAAATATAATTATAGAAATATATGTATAATATTTTATTGAAAAACACGTACAATTGATATAAAATAATATATATATTAATACCAGTGGGGGAAGCAGTGTTCTGTAGTTTGGTGAAGGTGGGCTATTAGTGAGCACTGAGATCGAGTGTATGACCCCTTTGAATGACCCCTTTCTGTCTTCAATAATAATATTCATACGGACTAAATTTGTTGTAAAAATGCCAAATGCAAAGTGGCAACGACTCATTATCCGTAATGCACATATACATATATAAATATATTTTCTTTAAATCTATGCGCACATACATTATTTTCCCTTAACAATCCATTTGACTATGCATAGTTCATAATATATCTATAACCAGATCTATATATCTTTAAGTATATTTTTTAAATTTCCCATTAAGCTTTGCTATAATTCGAATTTCCCTTGCGTCTCTCTCGCCCCCCTCAAAAAATTCTGCATTTCTATATCTATCTCTGAGCATAACTCTGCGAAGTTTACGTAGAACAGCTCATTAGCCACTCAACGCTTTAATCGACTGAGAAAAACAACTCTTCAAAGAAACTCCAGTATTTGCTAGTCTTAACAAATTTCCCATGGCGGTCTGAAGATTTAACAAAGCTGATCAATTTGAGGTGTGGAATTCGCGTTGCTGTTGTCGTGCTGGCATTGAGCGCGGCAAATGAAATTTTCTTCAGCTTTGGCGGATGCCCATTCATTGCTCAAACCTTGAACAAAATACAACAAAATGAAGTGAACAAAAGGAAAAAAGGTCAGTTAATGCGCAATAAAAATTGCACAAACCATTGGCTGAGCCGTAGCTTCTTCACTGAGCTGAGGTGGGTGGTTGGGGAGGGGTGGGGGGAACTTTGTTTAATAACCCATTTTGCTTATTAAATGTTGCCGCTGCGGAATGCGGCTCGTTTGCCTAGATTTTAGCAATATTTTTCCTGACATTTACCAAAAAAAAAAAAAAAAGCCAAGAAACGGCCCGGAGTCGAGCCCGGGCAGCCGTTGCATATACATATTGTTGTTGTTGTTGCTGCTGCTGCCGCTGCAGCTGGTGTGGCAAGTGGCCGAGTGCAACGGCAACTCGAGCTCGAACTCCAACTGCAACTCCATGCGCCGACCCGTCGCTGTTGTCGTCTTGTCCCATTTAACATTTTGGCACGCCGCAGCGCATCGAAGCCGCCTGCCAACGTTGCCACATTGATCGGCAACGGTGATTGGGGCATAGCCGCAGTGGTGGGGGGATGGCCGAGGGGCCGAGGGGCCGCTGCCATTTGGGAGGAGGTGTCTTGCGACAAATGTTTCTATTGTAAAAATTGCGCCCTTTCACGTTTGCCGCAAATGTCAGTCCGTGGCAGCCGCCGCTCAAATTAATTGCCACATGCCTCAAGCAGCCAGTAGGTGTACCCACCTAGCTAGCCACCCTCCGCATCTCAACCCACTTCACCCGCTTCACCCGCTTAGTTATTGCTGACCCTGCCAACCTATTCACATTTCGACTGAGCCGACTTTGTATGGGTGCATGCCACACAAAGCCGCATTAAATTATAGGCATGCCATCAAAATTGCCATTCGGTGGCTGGGTCGTCTTTTGGGAGCTGCAACTACTGCGGCTGCGGCTGGGCCTGGGCCGCATTAGAAACCGCAGCAACTGTTGCCGCAACTGGAAGCTGCTTGCGTTCTATTGTTTTGTTTGCCTTTAGATTGGTTTTGGTTTTTGGTTTTTGGTTTTGCTTTTAGTTTTCGGTTTTAGTTTTGGTTTTAGTTTTGGTTTTGGTTTTGGTTATTGTGGTTTGCTGCTTGCTTTATGCGCTTCATGCAACATTAGTCAATGACACTTGCCGTTGCCGTTGCCGTTGAGTGGCGGCGCTCTTGCAACATCGGCTTGCGTCAAGCGCCGAAATGATTATACTTTTTGAATTTTTGTGCAATGCGGCGTCAAATGATTTGCCAAACCCATTTCAGTTCATCAAAAACTTTGCCAAAAAAAAAAAAAGAAACTAACGCCATGAAAGCAGTCAACTCCATAAAGGTCTGCAGTCCGCAAATCAAATTTTATTATGCCAAACTTGAGCACAATTTAATACAATGGCCCGCCCATTAACATATCATTATAGATCGTTCAATTTGGCTGGGAACTAAGAGCTGTGCTGCACTCTAGCTGCATTCGGATAGCATCTTGGCTCAGTTCACAGAATCTTTTGTTGCTTCATGCAGCCAGCTGAAGCTGAAACTGAAGCTCATCTGAAGCCATATCAATATGAACTGTTCTAGTTCCAGTTCCTGTTCCAGTTTCAGCTATATATTGAATAAGTGTGAGGTTAGCCTGACGCCATTTCTATATGAACTGTTCTAGTTCCAGTTCCAGTTCCAACTATAGATTAGATAAAGCTGAAGCTGGCCTGGAGTCATATTAATATCAACTGTTCCAGTTCCATTTGAAGATATATCTGAACCAGTTCCAGTTCCACTCTTAGTTTAGTGCACCTAATTCTTAGTGAACCAGTTCAAAGACCTATTTTATTTATATCATCAAATGCCATATATTTACGGAATAATAATTGTGAACTAGTTCATTTGTGAATCAGTTATATGGCCATATAAATGGGCAATCTCAATTCAATCCTGAACCAGTTCCAGCAATAGAATACTGCAGCCAAACCTAAGTGAACCAGTTCAAGTACCAGTACTATTAATAATAGTAATTGTGAGCTAGTTCCATTGTGAATCAATAAATATTGCTGTCAGCACACAGAAATTCAATTCTGAACCTGTTCCAGTTATATATGAGTGAATTTATTCCTAAGTGAACCAGTTCAAGTACCTGTGCATCACATAACATGAATTTAGTGAGTAGGTATTATGAACTAGTTCAATTATGAGTCAGTTATATATGAGACATCATCAAAGAAATTCAAGCTGAAAAGCTTTTGCTCATTTGCTGAACCAGTTCAGCTGCGAACCAGTTCAGCTGACATCTTCCACTTAACAGACATCAAACCTAAATCGAGAGCTGTGCAAATCCCACCACCGAATTGCAGCAACAACTATTGCTGTTGCGGCAGCAACGGCGACATTATCGTGTTGTAACACCAACGGCAACATCAGCAATAACTAATTAGCGGCAGCAACTGTTGCTGCGACATAATGCAAACGCAAACGCAAACGCAAATGAAAATGAAAATGCAAATGCAAATGGAAATGGAAATTAATAGCACATTAGCGAAACGAAATCAAATGACAGGAAGTCTCGCTGATGTCATCGAAGAAATTCAATAATTGCAAATTGTGAAAAATTACTAACCGGCAACAGCAACAGCAACAGCAGCAGCAGCGGCAGCAACAGTTGCCGCCGCAGCACGAGGGGCGCAATTTACGCGTTTTCGGCCAACAGGAAATTTGTTTGGCTCACTGCAATGCAGTTAAGTGCAACAGACGCTTTCCTTCTCCGAACTGAGTTGCTGTTGCTGTTGCTGTTGCTGCTGCTGGTGCTGCTTGGGTTGACACATTTTGTCAATTGGCATGATTATGTTGTCGCTGGACTGTTGTCTCTGGACTCTCATAACTAACGCAATTGAGTAGACGGCAAGTGAAATTGGTTTGGCTTTCCAGTAAAAGCGTGCGACTTTTCTTTTTGGATTTACTTATGTTTGTCGTCGTTGTTGTTGCTGTTGTTGTTGTTTCGCTGGCCGTCGTGCTGCTTTTCTCAGCAACATTGATTTCCTCTTTCATGGCCGGTTAGCGTTGCAATGAGCAACGCTCCCCTCCCCTCAGCGCTCACCTCGCAACTCTCAGCTGCATTTGCAGTCGCATAAAATGTTTCCTGCTCCACAGCAAATCGTGCTCTGAGATGTTGTTGTTGTTGTTGTTGTTGTTGTTGTTGTTGTTGCTGGTTGTTGTTACTTTTTGGGCTCTATGCAAAATTGTCAACATTTACGAGTACTATTTTCGCTTTTCAATTTGCGGCCACTTTCCACAGCGGCAAAGAGCGAGGAAAACTCTCACCACACTGACAGCTGACGTGCTGTGCCTTGTCCTTTGTGCATTGTGCGGAGAAAGGAAACCGAAGCAATTATGAGACAGTAACAGTAACATAGGGGAAATCGCCGTTACAGTTACGTAAATAGAACCCAATTTGACCATGACGGCGCACCACTGGAGCCACTGAGAGTATGCTGGTCATGAAGTGACAACTGATTAAAGCCATTCATTCAGCCGCACATGACAGACAGACAGACAGACAGCCAGCCAGCCAGCCAGACATGTTTATTGTTTGCATTATTCACGGCAAGTCCTTTGCGAGTCAGTCATATATAGTATGTGTGTGTGTGTGTGTGCAAAGTACAAACTCTTAACTATATGCATGAGGAAAGCAACAACAACAAAATATTGCAAGCTCACATTGTAATTTAGATCATGGTTGATAAATTTTATGATACGAGCGCGCCCTATAAATTTATTTCTTGCCGCCGTTGCTCATTTCATGAATACGAAAAAAAAAGTTCGTGTCTTAAGTCTTTCGTTTGCGAAACACATAAGCAACTGAGGTGTGCAAGTGTGTGTGTGCAAGTGTGTGTGTGTGTGTGTGTGTGTGTGTGTGTGTGTGTGTGTGTGTGTGTGTGTGTGTGTGTGTGTGTGTGTGTGTGTGTGTGTGTGTGTGTGTGTGTGCTTGCTAGCTGCCTCTGTGTCGCATTGTCGCTGTTTGCAGCTCGTTTAACCACTCGCCTCTTTTGACTCTCTCTCTCTCCACACTTGACGCGCGGCACTCATATCTGGACTCTGGAGCGCTGGCAGCAATAAAGCACCGCGCATCTTCAATAAATTGAATGCAGCTGCCGACAGATGAAGCTGTAGAAATTATACAACAAAATCAATTGCATTTTGCTGCCGACATTTTTTCTGGCTCTTGAAGCTCTTTGAGGCTTTCGCCGACAACCAGAGAGAGACAGAGAGAGAGAGAGAGAGAGAGGGAGACGGGGTCTCTTATATAATAATTGACATGAGTTATCATCGACGACAACAACAACAACAACAACATCATTATCCTCTTCATTATCATTGTCATCATTAAGAGCCGCACAGCGCCAGGCCAAGCAGCGACAACTCAATGCAGTAGTTGCTTCTGACTCTGGCTGCTATTACTTAGAACACGCCACTTGTGGCTGAGGCCATAAACATTAAGAAGCACATCTGGGCACTTGGCAAATAGTCATTGTGTCAGTCGCAGCGTTAGACAATAAATAATCTTTATGCAGGCTCAGATCGCGCTTGCGATAAACTTGATTTAGCGCACGCTTCTCGCGCTCGATCTCTCTCCTCCCTCTCTTTCGCATTGTCAGTCTGACAGAGCTAAAAGGGTAAACAATTTGTAGAGTGTGTGCTGAATTCGACTTGAATAAATATGCATATGTACATACATATATATACATATATATATATATATTATATATATACATATATTCATGCACTGGTCTGCTGTCATTTGCAGCATGCTTGATCAATTGCAAGAGCTGGCTGGCTGCTGTCAGCAGAGATGTTGCTGTTGCTGCTATTGCTGAAGTTCTTGTTGTTGCTGCTGTTCTTCTTCTTCTTCTTCTTGCTTTTGTAGGTGTATGCTAGTCAGGGTGCCCAGTGCAAACATCTATTTATAAGCAGCGAGATTCTCAAGTTCCTGCTGCGTGTGGCACTTTGTCTTCAGCTCGAGCGATTGCATAATTAACACGGCACAAGCTGTGGCACACACACACACACACACACACACACACACACACACACACACACACACACGCACACACACACGCACACACACGCTGAGACAAATGTCAGCTGCTCGAGCACTTTCAATCAAAACAAAAGACTTGGGCCACGAACTCTGGCATGCCACGCGTGTCTCCGTCTTCAGCTGGCCTGAGTGATGCGAGTGATTGAGTGATTGAGTGACTGACGCTTTATCAATACTAGGCCTAAGCCGTGCTCTGCGCTAATTGTGCGCTGACAGCGCGTCGCTGCTGAACATCTGTTGCATCTGGAGCCGAGCTCCAACAGCAGCCATACCAAATGGCGGCCATTGCCTTTGTACGAAAATAACAATAAGAATGTGTTGCAATTGAAAATAATTGTTTATGCTTGGCATTAAAATCATTACGAAGCGACAAACGCGAACAGCAACATTCGACTGTTGTTGCTGTTGCTGAATTTTCAAGTTTCCAGCATAACATTGACAGTTGCCAAAGAGGAAACATGCAAAAGTTAAACGAGAACAGCATCAGCAGCAGCCACGAACAGCCGCGAACGGTAGCCCAGCGCACAGGCAGCAATGCAAACGGCTTTTTAATACCCTGTAAGTGCTGACTGCACTTCAGATAGTTATCTCAAGATATTTATATAGCTATCGGCTTAGCTGTTTGCCATTTATCGATAAGCGCATTGTTTGTAACATCTGAACAGGTTTTGAATACCCTGCAAACGGCCTAAAGATAGCGCTGTACTGATAAATACTATATACTGCTATAGCCACTTATCGATAACTGCATTACTTTTAAATTTCATTATTAACTCAAATTTTAGATACCCTCGAAATTGCTTTGACCATATGAGACTATTGCCATTATCATTTATCGATAATTAATCGACTCAAAGTTGTTTCTATCCACAAAGAAGTCTATTATTGCCATTCATATACCAATAAGCACATCGATCAACAATGTTCATTTATCGATATATATATATATTTATCGATTCCAACTGCCATTTATTATTGAAAAAATCGAGATGAGCCATCTAGTAGTTAACTGCTTATATGAGACTATTTCCATTATCATTTATTGGTAGACAAATCGATTGTGTCTATTGATATTTATCGATAATTAATCGACTCAACGTTTTTTCTATCTCCAAAGAAGTCTATTATTGCCATTTATATACAAAAAATCCCATCGATCAACAATTCTCATTTATCGATAAATATATTGATTTAATGTAGATCAGTTATCGATTATTTATTGATTCAAACTGTCACTTATTGTTACAAAAATCGAGCTGAACCGTCGATTAGCTAACTATTACAAATATCATTTATCGATAACTCAATTGACTCTAGTTTTGATCAGTTATCGATAAAAAATCGATTTCTGTTATTTATATATACATTAGTCAATTATCGACAAACATATCCATTTAATTTTTCATAATTAAAGTTATCGATAGTTATTGTCATTGTCGATAATCAAATGTATCGATGCTCGACTACATTGGCTCAGCCTTCAGCCTCGACTCGAGTTGCCCTTCGCACTTCCAGCAATTTTAAAGGGTATTCACAGGCGATTCATTTGTACTTAGACATTGTTGCTGTAGTTGTTGTCGCTGTTGTTACTTTTATTGTTGCTGTTGCTGTTGTTGCTGTTGTTGGTGTTGTTGGGTAATAATGTCACAGCAATCATTTGTTAAGCGTTGTTCAAATGCATCGCACAAATCTTTGGCTCAGTGTGCCCCACGATGACAATGATGGGGATGACGATTGTGGATTGACTGCGACGATTGCGACTGAGACGAAGACGCCGCTGACTTAAAGCTGCAACTGCGACAACATTTCGGGATGATGAGCACGGCGTGCTTTTTGTTTTTACTTTGCTTTGCTGCTGCTTCTGCTGCTGCTGCCAGTGACTGTTCACAATTTATTTGCATTAGTTGGCAACAAACTGATGGCTACGCTAAATATGCTGGCTGCCGTCGGGGTAGCCATCACAATGTCTAGCGACTGTGAAAGGCTTAAATGCGAATGTTTAGCGTCGTGATGGATAAAAAAAAGCAACAACAACAACAAAAGCCTAAATAAAGAATACAAAAAAAAAAAATAAAACAAAATAAAAACAGCCTAAACAAACAGAAGCCGCTGCCAGCGAAGTCGCCTTGAGCCTCGCTCGTTGAGACATTTCAATATTTACCTTCTAGTGCCTCTCGCATTTACATTTCAAATTGTTGCTATCAGCGTGTAAATGCCTCTAAGAAGCTTGACTCATGGCAGCTGGCTGGGAGGTCTGCCAGCCAGCCAGCCAGCCAGCTGGCTAGCCGCATCTGTAGATCGAGATTGCGCGCTCTTTAGTTACTTACTCAGGAGTTGAGAGAATGGGCCAAAGTGGGGAAGATCTTCTAGATCTTCTAGAAGACTAAGGGTGGCTTAAGGCAAGGCATATAGAAAATAATAATGCAGATAGATTGATAGATGACCAAATGAGAGCAGTTGAACTTCAAATAAGAACAAGCATGAGTACTCTAGTCAGGAGTATCCGACTAAAGAATACCTTAATGCCTAGATTAAAGCTGTTTGTCAGCGATATGCGTTAGATAAACGATAAACGTTAGTCGGAGTATGCCCTTAACCAATCCCAATCAAGCTGCAAGTCAGGAGAACTCTAGGCAAAGCTGCTGAGAGGGAGTAAACAGCTAGGCAATACCCAAACCTCTACCTATCAATCATTCTAAGCTGCTCTTATATATAATGCACATAAAAAGATCAATTATATTCACCCACATTCATTCATGAGGTTCTGCTATAACTATACTTCATATGTATATGTAGATTAGCTCTTATTTTTCGGTAATTGCCAGTCTTTCACTTGCACTATCAGCTGGGCCTTGGAAGCTCATTTTAAAGTCAAGAACTTGACGAATGAATTCGGCTTGAGCAACTTGTTGGCCAAATTCCTGGCCACAGACCTGAAATATTGGCGCTGCGAGGCAGCTAATGATGTGACACACTTAAGATATGCGAAATAAATGCTATGTAAATGGCGCTAATAACTAAAATAATTAGCCAAATAAACAGTGGACAGTGGTTGGTGGTGGCTCCAGTGCACAAAAGAACAAACTTGTCCATGCGATTGGCTGCCGACAAGTAGGTATATGTGCGAGCTGGCCAATGTGTGTCCAGTTAGATATCCACCCACAGATTCTGTCACTCATGATTGTCGGGCCTGTCGCCTTAATGAGCGTTTAAATGCCAAATTAATGCCAGCTCAGCCAGCATTAACTGGCGCGGCCCTTGGCCGCAGACCGTGACTCAAATGGTGTTCATAGTGTCGCAGTTTTGGTCTCTGATTCGATTTGCTTTTTATGTGCTGCATGTGGGCGACAAAGTCTGCACTTTTCAACTCGACTTAGTTTGGGTCTTCATGTCTTTGGTGGGTCATTGAATCTGGCTCGGCTTGTAAGCAGGCTGCTTTGGTTCTTTCGTGTCAAGTGGCTGTAGTTGTTTGCCATAATTTTGTTTTCATTAACAATAAATTTCAATTAGGCGCACGATTTGGATATTAATAAAGTTTTCAGCACGGCACGAAAGGTATGTGTGTGTGTGTGTGAGTGGAGTATGTAAACCTTTTTTGGGGGCTTTTCGCTTAAAGTGCTTGGCAGTTGTCTTAACTGCGCCTTCTCATTGAGTCTCCGTTCTCGGAGTCGCGCTGCTGGCCCCGCCGAAGTTTGGCTGTTGAGGTTTATTAGCCAACAGCGCGAATTTTCATGCAGCTGACTGAACACCGTGTGGGTGTTCGAGCCGTTGCCAAACTGGCGAGCAACAGACAGACCCACCGACAACCCTATGCCACAACAAATTTGCTGCTTGTTGCTGCGCAAGGCGCGTTGACAAATGCTTGCCACAAGGCAACATGCAAAACGCTTTTCAAGAGCTGCCAGCAAGAAACAGCAAAAAAAAAAAAGAACTGAAACCAAAGACAAGACAAATCAAGCTAGAATTGTGGCGCGAAGCAGTTCCGACTGGGCAATACGCTGTTGTGGGCATGTAAGCACACTTCATTGGCTTTGACTATATGAGTTGTGTCTGGCTTGGAGCAGCAAGCAATGAGATAACAGAGGCAGCCTGAAGGCCTTTCGATATACCCTGTCAGATGCTATAAGAAGAGTATATCGGTTACAGCTGACTTTATACTTATACTGCAACAGTTCTGTGTGCCCTGTCAGCTATGACTAAAAGAGTATATCCACACTTCAACTAATTAGTCATACATATAGCTTGGGGGACAGGTCGACATGCCTTGTCAGCTATGACAAATAGAGTATATCGGCTTTACACTCATACTTCAACTGATTTGTTATCTATGTAACCTATTAGACAGTTCTGTACACCCTACCACCTACAGCAAATAGAGCATATCGGCTATAGCTGTCTTTATACTCATACTACAAAAAGGGTCTATCAGCTACAGCTGCTTCTATATTCATACTTCGACTACTAGACAGTCCCATATACCCTGTCAGCTATAGCAAATAGAGTATATCAGCTTAAGTCAGCCACACATGGAGCAGGGTACATGCGCTCGCAGACACAGCTGTGAGTTGACAACAATTAATTAACTGCAATTAAGTTTTGTAGGAAACGAGCGCCGAGAACTTCGCGCTCGCCTCTGATTCATCGATACAAATAGCTCGCTAATAAAACATTGATTTGACAACAGGCAACAGACAAGAGCAAAAAAATAAAATAAAAAAAAAATGCAAGTGATACCGAAACACAAAATCGACTCCAAATTGGTTGCAACAAATTGCCGCAAATCGCGCAGCCACAAACAGAAAAAAAAAGACTTAAGAGCCGGCAATCAAGAGCCGCTTTAACAGGCACAATGACAACGAGTTTAGCGAACGGAAGGAAGTCTATTCTCGTGATGAAAAGCTTCGATTGATTGCTGCTGAACTGTGCTTTATCGAGTGCACGCCCAGTTCATTAATTATCTGGCTAATTACAAGCAGATTCCACTCCGCTCCACTCTCGCGCTGTACACACAAAGGGCGTGCACGTGTAGTATGCGCGATATTGAAACATTGCTGCATATGAAGTATACGCAGCATTGGCGTTTTGGGCTATGGCCTCATTTGAATGGGCCGTGGAACGAGTTTGCTGTTTTCCCACGACAAAACATGGGCGGCATTGCGGATAATTGAATTTCCAGCGTACATTGTAAGCGTAGCAAGAGTTTTTTTTAATTAGTTTCCAACTGGCCGGTTGCTTAATTAAAATCGCAGAGCCACAGAAGTGACCGCATGTGCACACCCAAATGCGAGGCTGGCGGGAAAACCGACTTATCGAGATCTATAAATACGCGCTTAGTACGCAACTAGAGTGGCTGGGGAGCAGCCCCCTCCCAGTCCCAGTCGGAGTCAGAGTCTGGGTCTGGGTCTGGGCCTGGGCCTGACACTCGCAGCAACATTCACAGCGCGCAAGTGTGCGTGTGTGTGTGTGTGTGTACAGAAAAAGGTGAGGCCGTAAATTAAGTGCCAGCCTCCAAATGTCAAAACATATGCCAAGCCGGGAATTCAGCGGCTGTCGATAGATAGATAAAAGAAAAAAATATAATAAGAGAGCAAAAAACAGGCCCACATGTAATAAGAACCGCTAGCGGACAATGACCATGACTGCGGCAGTTCCAGTTACAGTTGTAGTTACAGTTGCAGTTACTTTTCAACGAGCTGCCGCTGAGCCGAACTGGCTGGCCAACTGACGAATCTCTGGCAACAGATTCTACAGTGGAGCCAAGAGGAAAAAATTAATAAAAAATAATTATAGATAAAATTGTAATATTATTTATTATTATTTATATATTTCTTTCACTCTTTGTAGTAATAATTAAACTAAAATTAGTCAAAGGAGGGTTTATTGATTCCTATTTACTAGAACTTAGCCACGATTACCAGCACGTGTCACCTGTGGCATCGGGTTCAATTAGCTGCAAAGGTCTAAGCAGCTCCCTTTGACAAGCCTTCGGTCTTATTTATGAATCAATTATTTAAACAATATTTTCTGTTTGTATAAATAATACGCTCGTATTTATTATTTATTGTCGTGTTTATTTTTGTCTTGAGTAGCTCGAAATATTTACTTTGGGCTTTATGGAAGTTTTCTAGAGGAAATAATATTTGTGCTTTGATGGGAAAGCTCTCATTGTATGTCTTATGTATAACAGATGATATATATGGATATGTGAAGCTGATTCAATTTCATTGAACTATAGTTAGAATTTCAGTATATTTTCTATATAGTGTATTTGATATATATATATATAGCTATCATACCCATATCATAGTTTGATGTTTGCCTCACGCATAAATCATTTTATATATGTTCAACATGGAATCAACCACCATTGCCCCATTTTCACTTCACATTCGACTCATAGAGCACTTCACAGTTTGTCCCACTGTGCCAAACAGGTGCCTGTCTGTCTTGCAGTAGGTGTGGACCCGCGCCCGGGGCGCATAATTAAATCATTTACGACGAGGTTTCACTCAGCCAAGTCTGCTAGGCTCTCTGTCTCTGCCTCTGCTCAAATGAAGACCGACAAATTTACGTTTTATTCATAAGGCCAATTAGAAAGCTCAGCTCTCCCACCGTACACACACACACACCCACTTTCATTTCCATAAGTCAGATGCACACGAAAGTTATGGCCAGCCTTATCAGTCGCACTTCAGTTGGCATCAACATGTCCAAGCTACTGGAGGCGTGTCTGGCTGACTTGTGGACGCAGCGCTTGACCTTTGGGCTCATGGGCCTGCGACTGGCGCCGGATCGGCAGACGCTGTGCTCGCCCGTCAGCTTCGCCGTCATGACGCTGGCCACCAGCTTCGAGCTGTGCACCGTCTGCGGCTTCATCGTGCAGCAGCGCCACGACATTGTGCTCTGCTCCGAGGCGCTCATGCACGGCATCCAGATGATCTCCTCGCTGCTCAAGATGCTCATCTTCGTGTGCAAGAGTCGGGAGTTGATTTCATTGATTGCCGCCATCCAGGCGCCCTTTCTGCGTCCGAGCATCGACGCCGCCGAGCTGCGCGCCTGGCAGCTGCAGAACCGTCGCGGCCAAGTCTTCGCGGCCATCTACCTGCTGATGTGCGCCGGCACCAGCGTCTCCTTCCTGCTGATGCCCGTCGCCTCAACCGCTCTCATCTACTACCAAACTGGACAGTTTGTGCCCGTCAGCTCGTTTCGGGTCGCGTAAGTGGCAGCTAAGATAGAATATATATAAGAGATATATATGTGTATATATATATGTTAGATTTTAATCTTGAAGTAGATGCCATCGTCAGTTGCCCTCCCTTAAGCTCTTCTGCCTTTAATCTCTTTCTTCTTTAACCTCATTAGCATCAACAGAGATTCATCAAGTCTCCCTCTCTCTCTCCCTGTCTCCCTCTCTCTCCCTTACTCCCTCTGCAGCCTGCCCTATGACGTCACACAGCCTGGAATATATTTCCTTGACTGCTGCCTGATGGTGCCCGTGCTCACCTTCTTCTGCTGCTCCACCACCGCCGTGGACACGCTCTACGGCTGGTTCGTCTTCGGCCTGACGGCGCACTACCGCCGACTCGAGCTGCAGCTGCAGCACGAGCGCCTGCAGCTGCCCGCTGGCAAAGAGCTGCAGCTGCGGCTGGATCAGCTGTTCAGGCAACATGCTCGTCTGCTCGAGCTGGTGGCTCGCTTCGAGGTGGGCTTTCGCGACATCGCCTGCGTGGAGGTGCTGCTCATCTGCGTGCTCTACTGCTCCGTCATCTGCCAGTATATCATGCCGCACACCAATCAGAACATCGCCTTCCTCGGCTTCTTCTCGCTGGTGGTCAGCTCGCAGCTGTGCATTTACGGCTTTGGCGCCGAGCAGGTGCGCCACGAGGGCCAGCGGTTCGCCCATCAGCTCTACCAGCTGCTGCCCTGGCACGAGTTGCCGCCCCAGCAGCGCCGCCTGCTGCTGCTGCCGCTGCAGCGCGCCCAGAAGGAGACCAAGCTGGGCGCCTACTTCTTTGTGCTGGGCAGGCCTCTCTTAGTGTGGGTGAGTTGGCTTCTTGATGCTAGCTGAGAAGTGGCTCACTCTGGGCTTTACTTGCAGATCTTTCGCACAGCGGGCTCCTTTACCACGCTACTCAATACGCTGCGTGCGAAGGACTAAGGTCTTGGGGAGGGCTGAACTCCAAAAAAAAAAACAGCTTACCATATATTTTTTAGATAATAAATAAATATTGAAATTTATATATGAACTATAAGGACTCAATTGATCTGAGACTGCATCTTTTTTTCTGAAAGTTTAATTTTGAATTTCATTTTTCAACCTCAAAAACTCATATTTCTTTAACAATTGCAATGCGTTTTTAAGGAATTTTTTTATATATTATTTTTGGCAATTTTAATCAGCAAAGAAGCAGAATTTGTAGTTCTCTATAGTTGTATAGCATCAAAAGTCTGCGCTGGCTACACTCGTTTCGGCTGTCTCTGGCAGTTCTTGCTCAGCTGCTGATCGGGCAAGACCCAACAAGAGTAATACTATTATCGATAATTATATTCAAGCAACTTTTCAAGCCATCGATAAAATTTTAATGTTGAAATATTTAATAGACTGCCATTTTATTGCAAATTATTTTATGTCTAAAATATGCATTAAAATAGATTTTTAAAATATTTATTGAAATATCTGCTAAGGTTCAAATACGCAACAGAATTTTTCTAATGAGCTGTTTTAAATGAAATATATAAATCTATAAAAAAATATATAAATATATATAAATAATATAAAATATATAGAAAAAAATATGTGTATTAAAAAATATATAAAATATGTATAAAAAATATAAAAATTTATATACATATATAAAATATCTACACAAAATTATATAAAAAAATATGTATAAAAATTTATTAAAATATATATTACATTTTTTATATATATTTTATATAATTTTTTATAAATATATTTTATATATATAGGTTTTTATATTTTTTTATACATATTTTTTTTTATATATGTATATATTTTTTTAAATTATACAACCTCATTTTATTTATAGATTTCTCATACAACTAACTTCCTACTCCATATTTTTAATATTGTATTAATATTAATATTATATTTCCGTTAACATCTTCTCCCACTTCCCCATAAATAATGCATTCCATATATATTTTTTATTATTTTTTTTTATTTTATTTTTAATATTACAATTAAGAGCTGGTTTTTGTTGTTGTTGTTGTTTTTTATGTACACACACAATACAAATACATGTAAAATTATGTTTAATTAAACAAAAAATAATTAAGTAATCGATACGCATCGCGAGATACGACGCGAAACACATACGAATACGAATACAAATACGAATACGTGTAGGCTACGGGCTATAATTAAGTCGAATTAACAATTATGCAACACGAAATGTGAGGCAAAAGTGAACAGGTAAAAAAAAATTACATTTATCATAGTTACAATAATTAGAATAATAATAATAATAATAATAATAAGTACACAGACAACTAACGGGCGGACCTGGGCGCGTGTACAAATGAGAGTGAAGAAAGGGCATGAGGCAAGAGTGTGGGAGAGCGGGAGAGAGGGTAGAAGAAATTGAAATTTTGCTTTGCTCAAAAAAAATAAATAAAAGAAAATTGATGAAGCACACAGCGAACAGCAAACGGGCAAAAATGTGTGCAAGTTTCGCAGTTGAAATTCGATCCCAGCTGGCGGGGGCGGGAGTAAGCGGAGCGCTTAACTGAGAGCCAGCAGCGGCTCCAGCTCGAGGTCCTTGCTGATTGGCTTTTTCTTGTACTTCTTTTGGAGCTTCGTCTTGGAGAGCTTTGACTTGGATTTGCTGGGCTGCTGCTTCTTGAGGGCCGCCTCCTCGAGCGCCTTCTCGCGATCGAGCAACTCGAGCTGTTCGAATATGTTCTTCGGGTGCGGATGGACGCTGGGCTTGGTCGCATTCTTGGCCGCGTAGACGACGACGAACTGCGAGAAGGCCGAGTCGGCGGGCGTGTTGATGTCCGCAAAGTCGCGGAAGTTGGCGAACTGCTCCTCGGGATAGGTGTACTTCTGGACGAAGGACTCGCTGGGCCGGCCGTGGCCGTTGTTGGCATCGCCGTAGATGTAGTCGCTGTTGTCCTCCGGATGGTAGGGCATCTCCTCCTCCGGGTAGAAGGTGCCGCCGCGCAGCACGCCAAAGTCCCCGCTGCCCAGGATGGCGGCGTCGAAGCCGCGCTGCTGCTGCTGCTGCTGCTGTTGCTGATGCTGATGCTGCTGCGCCGACGTCAGCAGCGGCAGCTGCAGCGGCGTATTGTCGCCCACGGGCCCAGCCGGTCCGGCGAAGTAGGGCCGCGAGTGGCCCAGCGGCGGCGCCTCATGGTAGAAGGGCGGATAGAAGTTCTGCGCCGCCTGGCTGTGCGAGTCGCCGCCCGGGCCGGCCGTCACGTCGGCGCGCGAGATCAGCTGCGTGTTCGGATTGGCGATGGGACGGAACTGCTCCTGCTGCTCCACGGGCACCGCCTGAAAGTGGCGGCTCTGCGTGGGCGCAACGGCCACGGGACGGTGGTGCGGCTGTTGCAGCTGAGTCGTCGGCGGCATGTGGAAGTGCTGCTGCTCGTGGGAGCGCAGCACCGTTATGGGCGTGAAGTCATTCGGCTCCATCAGCATGTCGCTGTCCTCCTCCGGGAACTCGGCTGCAACGAGAGAGAGAGAGAGAGAGAGAGAGAGAGGGAAACGGAGAGTTAGACAGAAACTGAAACTGAAATTGCAATGCGTCTTCCGGCAGGCGAACGACGTCTGCTCAGCCGCTCGTCGATGGGCCACTCGAGTCGGCTTCCACTCGAAGATCGACTTCAGCATCGAGTGGCTCGTCGCCCGAGCAGCCAGCACTTCTTTGTTTGCCCCGTCATTGTTAAGTGGCGAAATGTGTAGGCAGATGATAATGATGATGATGGGCCGGCTGAGACTAGCGAAAGCTGCAATCCAGGAAATTATCAAGTGGATGCGCGACGAAGACTTCGCTTGTTCCTATTGCAAGCTGAAGTTGCATAAGTCTCTGCAGCTGCAGCTGCAGCCCAGTGATGTTCGTAATCGATATCGACAACACACATATCGATGAACTCACATCAGTCAATTGTCAAGTGGCTTGCAAAATTCTGCAAATATTTGGTGATATCGGCCGCTCGATCTGCGCACCACTGCACCACTCGTGCCAGCACTCGTTGGCACTCGACTCAATCACATTTAGCTTCGGTGGCTGAATTCAAATTTGTAGCTATTGTTGCCGCTGCTGTTGTTGCTGTTGTTAGCTGCCGTTGGCCAGTCAAATGTCGCCTCGATAAAAGTCGATAATAACGTAAGCAGCTGGCAGCTGGCATAAATTTTGTTCTAGCCATGTTGCCTGTCAGATAGCTAGCCAGTCAGCCAGTCAGCCAGTCAGCCAATCCAGCTAGCCTCCGACCCTCCCACAGCACATGCGGCTGCAGCACGCCCCCGGCGTCCCAGCAACTGCCACCTATCCAGCACGAGCCGCCTTTCATATGGGCAGCGGTTGCTGCCGCTGTTGGCTGTTGTGGACTTATTTCAACATGAAGTCAAATTTTCACTGCATGCAATGCTAACGGTATTTGGCTGGCCTTTTTCTATATTTTGTATACCCTGTACATATCGAAAGATGACTAAGAAAGGGTAGTTTGCTTTTGCTAGAGTCTGAACAGCTACTCCCTCTGGCAAAACATTAAGATCTTAGCAATTAAACACATCGAAAACGTATCGATAACTTATCGATAACTCAACAGATTGCTCAGACATCAATCAATTACACATATCACAAGCTGAACTCTCAGAGAAAATGAATTCTCTACCCATTTCCAGGGTATCCCCCAGTCAACTACCTGCGCTTAGCTACTGCCTTGCATATTGACACCCGCTGCTGGCTTTTTTCGATAGTTTTTTTGTTCGCCTGGAAAACGAACATAATGAGTTTGTTAAGTGTAATTGGCCGTTGTCTGGGCATGTCTCGGGTTTGCTGGGACTCAGATTCGAGTCCGGGCTTTGGCTGCGAACGTTTAGCCACACTTGTGCGACGACTGCGGGGGCTGCTGCTGCCTGGCAGTTTGATGATTTTCGATAGCGCTGACCAGAAATTGGGTCAAACACATTGCAGCTTGTGGCATCGATGTGTCGTGCATTAAGTATAAATTACTTTATTATTTATTTGATCAGCTCGCTGCCGAGCAGCGTTTCATTGTCGGCCATGCCCGCCCGATTTGAGACGTGCACAGCACGTTTTTTAAACGGAATGCCCTGTAGAAGACGTTCATGAGTTTGTCTGAAGGTAGAATTCATTATGTATTGAATTTGCCAGTTATTAGAAATGAGAGAGAATGTGAGAATTGAGATAGATGAATGAACAGAGATATAGAGAAAGAAAAGATCTTAATCATTAATCAAAATGTATGTCTGATAGATAGATGAATGGATGCACATAGAGAAAGATAGATGGAGAGATAGATTGATATATGGATAGATAAAGAAATAGAGATGTATATATGTATATATAAATATATATATATATATACATATATATATATATATATATATATATATATATATATATATATATTGATAGGCCGATAACTGGATATATCGATATACAGCTAGATAGAGAGATAAACAGATACGTATATAAATACATGAATATATGGATGAATTGATATATCGATGGATTAATATGCATATCAATATATCGATAAATGTGTCGATAGATAACATGCAGATTGTATGATAGATATATCGATAGATATCTAGATATATCGATAGATAAAATGGTAACACATAGATAGATACTTGCATATATAGAAAGATAGCCTGATATATACATGCACATGTGTAGATACAAGAATTATGTGTAGATCAATGGGAGATTGATTAAAAAATATATAAAGATTTTCCCTCATATTCACATACCCAAAATACATTTATAGATCTAAATATAGGGTATCTATAAGTCATAAATTATGACTCATAATATAAAAAGTGCCTTTTTCTGGTATTTTATGGTATGTTATGGCTTATCGCCTCGTTCTCTGCTTTGCGAAGTGGGCTGCATGTCCGCTGGCTAAAGCAGCAGGTAGAGTCGTTATCAAGCGAATCAGCAAACAAAAGTAACACCTATGAAAACGTGAGCCAAAGCTGGCCAACAATTGATTGGCCCACGGCCCATACTTGAGCTAGCCAATGGCAAAGTTATGTAAAGGCGTGGGCGTGCTGAGATCCTATTCTATACTCTATATATACATATATACCGAGTATATCAATCTGAGCCTCAACTTTCATTCTAGTGAAGCGAATGTTGATTGACTGCGATTAGCTCTTCGTGTTGCATGATTATGTTGTTATTATTATAATTATTGTGATGACGATTGCACAACAATTATTCAATATTCACGCTGAATCGAATTGGCAGCAACGCGAGCGAAAGCAAAACAAAAGAGAATAATTATAAATTGTTTCAGTTGCAATTTTCTTGGCAAGACAAAAGACAAAAGAGCGGCCGTTGCTGCTGGCGCTGAAAGTGGCCGGCGACGACGACGACGACGACAACAAACTCTGATGAAAGCAAACGAAGAGGCAGACGCAACACTTTCATCGAGTGAGTGTCTGCCCATCAATCATTCGTTCAGTCAGTCAGTCAGTCAGTCAGCAAGGCACAAATCAAATGAAAACGAAAGCAACGCGCGAAAACTTCACAAAGTCACGAAGCTGCAAAGTACAGAGGAGAGCGGTGCCTGACTGCCAGATGCCCTGGAAGGCATTGAGTTGGCATATTATAGGACTGGAACAACATATTAGCTATAGAATAACTAAAAGTTATTGTTGAGCTAGCTAAAGCTTTTTCATGTGCTTAAGACATAGAATGGGTATTGGGAATCAGCTGCACTGAGCTGCTCTACCTTCTGCTGCCCTCTAATGAGTGAGCTAGAACTAGCTATACTGAGCTGCTTTGCATGAGCTATGCTCAACTGCTCTCTGGCTCTATGGCTAGCTGACTGGGAAGAGTGAACTATGCTGCACTCTGAGGAGCGAGCTGCAGCTGTGCTTGAGTGCTTGTTGCTTCGAAGAGCGACGACTTTTATGTGTAATTTTTATCTGATAGGCACATACCACTCTTAGCTGAGCTCCATTGGCAAGGCGAAGCATGGGAAGCATGGGGCTGAAGCGTTTATCAAGCATTTTGTATGTTGAGAATTTGCTATGCTTCATTAAAGGTTGCTGCTGGAACAGATATATCAAAGCCGAGCTAAAGTTGGCTCATGTGTCAAGTAGAAGTAGCACGAGAGAGGGCAGCAAAGTGGAATTGAGTCAGCAGATCAGATAGTTATATGTACATATATATAAATATATAATCGATAAATAGATATTTTATATATTTGATCTGACAGTTATCTATATATATACTATTGCTAATGAGTATAAAGAAGAGAGAGAGAGAGAGTAATGAGAGAGATATGTGGAAATGGCCACAGAGCAACAATAATTATATCGAATCTGTATATTAAATTAATGAAGGCGACGCGACGTAAGTGATAAATACAGTATAAAAGTGATTATTGCAATCTGAGCCGATGTTGGGGGAATTATGAAAGTGTTAAACAACAATAAAATGAGCAGAAGCAGAAGAAAGAAAAGCCAGGCGAAGCGAAGCAAAATACAGATATTTCATAATGATAAACGCGCAACAAGAGAGAGAGGGAGGGAGAGAGAAGGGAGAAAGAGACTACAGAGTAAAGTGAGGCAAACCAAATAATTATGGTATGCGACTGACTCTGTGTGTGTGTGTGTGTGTGTGTTTAGCTATAAACGGAGTGATGTACGGGTGTGCGAGCGCCGAGTACTCGTAACATGATGACCCTGATGACGATGTCGAGACTTGCGGTACAACGGGGCGTATGCGTTAAATTGAGCGCGTCGTGCCCACAGCAAATGGGATGAGGTGCTCTCTGTCTCTCTGTGTGTGTGTGTGTGCGTGCGTGTGTGTGTGTGCGTGTGCGTATGCTTATGCACCATGACACATACTACATGTGTTTAGTCATTTTGATACAACAGCAGAAAAAATTGCACATTGCGATTGTTGTCGGTGATTTTACATTGTATTTTAAACATGACACTTCTTCTTCTTCTTCTTCTTCTTCAATTGAAACTCACAATTCGCTGATTATCTGGCTTTGTTCGCCGTTGTGTGGCGCGGCTCGGCAAGGGCGGTCGATGGGCGAGCGCCAACGGTGGCTGCGCGGGCGTCAGCCGTGTAATTATCACATTGTTCAGCCTGCGTGTTGCAATGGGCCGCATTTGTAATGCGAGCGCGCTTAAGTGGGCGTTAAATGGGCGTCAATTATGTAGGACTGTGAGTGTGCGTGTGTGTGTGTGTGTGGTGACGTCATGCCAGGCAAAGATATTTTCATAGCAATGATGCGTTGGACATGACGGTGGAATGGCAAAGGAGGAAGGGGAGAGGGAGGGAGAGTAGGAGAGAGAGAGAGAGAGAGAGAGAGAGACAGAGAGAGAGAATGAAAGAGAGACTACGAGAGGGGGAGGGAGAGTAAGGTAGAGATTGAGAGAGAGAGAAAGATAGAGATTGAGAGAGAGAGAGAGAGAGAGAGAGAAAGATAGAGATTGGAGAGAGAGAGAGAGAGAGAAAGATAGAGATTGAGAGAGAGAGAGAGAGAGAGAGAGAGAAAGATAGAGATTGAGAGAGAGAGAGAGAGAGAGAGAGAGTAAAAGTGAGAAAGATATGGAGAGAAACAGAGAGAGAAAGATGTAGAGAAGGAACAGGGAGAGCTGGAGAGAGAGAGAGAGAAAGAGAACGATAGAGATAGAGATAAAGAGAATAATAGAGAGAATGACAGAGAGAATGACAGCATGAGAGATAGAGAAAAAGAGGGAGAGTGAGAGAGAGCTAGGTAGAGAGGTAGACAGAGAGAGATATAGAGAGACTTAGAGATATATAGATAGAGAGAGATAGATGAAGAGATAGAGAGATATATATCGAGAGAGAGTTAAAGAGAGAGATTGTTAGATATAGATAAAGGAAGAGCCAGGGATACACACGCAATAAGAGAAAGAGATATAGAGAGAAAATATATATATATATATATATATATATAGCGAGAGAGTGAGAGAGAGAGAGAGAGAGAGAGAGAGAGAGAGAGAGTTCAAACTGTGTTTTATATAGTTGACTTCATGGTGATCTCTTCACACTTCACCCCTACTTCAACCCCTCCACAGTTCACCCCTACCGCACCACACTTCTCTACGACTTCTCCCTCCCAGCCCAACCCCCTCCCCCCTTCCCAGCTAATATACACTCCCAGCTCGCCTTTAAAGCCCCATTTCAATAATTCAGCAAGTCTTTGCATCAAATTTCTTTTACAAGCTCTCTTGGCCTGTTTTGCAATCAGATCAGTAAAAATATGTGGCCAAAAACAATTCATAAGTTGCCGTGGTTTATGTGGCAGCAAATGATATAGCTGACAAGTGGACTAGTTGTGTGCTGGGAGAGGTGTACGAAATTGGCGCGGCCCACACATTAAGATTTGATAAACAGACACGATAATTCATGGCACGACTTGATTATGATGCATGCCACTTGTGGCCACTGGCCACTGGCTGCTGGCAACGCCCAAAGCGAACTGAGCGGAGCAACTCATCAGCGACTCGTTGCAATTTTCCGGCACTTAGCTGGCACTTACAGCGACGCGTGCGTGTTCAGCTGCGTGTGAGTGTATGTGTGTGTGTGTGTCTGAGTTGATTATGAATTTAGCGGAGTCTTAAGCCAGCTTCGCTTTCACCACATGAGCCGCTGGGCATACGTAAGTCGGTCTTGCACTTGCTCAGCCTCAGCATTGACCTTCGCGCTGCTGCAGAGGGCGATGTCTAGGGTCTGGCTTAAATACCACGGATAATGCTTCTGCTTAAAGCTTATATTAGCGATTTGTATCGCAATTGAAAGTTCAATTCAATGAGATTCTGAAGCTGTGTAGCTGTCAGACAAAAAGTTGTTGACTACAAAAATTATCTGCTGTCGATAAATCGATCTAGGCTAGCTAAACTTGGGCTAGATCTAGCTCAGATAAACAATGGGGTGACGGCTGCTCAGTTATCGATAAGTGTTTCGTGTGACTTTTGACTATAGTTCGTTATCGATAAGCCTTGCTTAAGCTCAACTGAGTGAATGTGAAGAGTAAAATCGAAAAGTTAGAGTTATCGATAACTCTAAATTATTGCGATTTCTGTCTTTGTCATCTATAGATTATCTTTATCTAGCAATACCTAATTAAGCTTAGCATGTCGCGTCTTCTCTAATAATGACTCCAGAGTAGCTCAGTAAAGCTTCGTGTCACATTTATCGATAACTTTAACAATTTATTTAATTTTGCAATGTTATTAATTCTTTCTACCCGCATTCTAGACTAATTTAGATCCATAAGTGACTAGGTAAAATCACACAGATTTGCAACTGAGCAAAAATTATCGATAACTTTAACGTTTCTCTGTACAATAAGAAGCGGGCTACATTTTTGATACATTTTATATATGTAGAAATTCAGTTTTAATTGATCAAAGCACATCTATGCAATAAAGCTAGATTAAACAAGTTATCGATAGCATTTTCGATAGTTGTTAAATTGCCTAATTAAGCTTGCACTCAAATCAGCTGAGTGGAAATGCAGCAGCATGATATTCCGTTTGTTCAGCTGGGTATCTCTTAGTCTAGCATTGCCGCTTTGACCTGGTTCTATTGCGGGCGTGTGTTTTGGGCTTGGATTACACTTGGAACAGTTGGAAGCAATCGCAACCTGTTTGACACTGGGGGCCAATGGGCAATTCAATGCAACGACTCTTGCAGTTATTTATGAGCTTGTTATTAACGTATCTGTGTGTATATATATATGTGTGTGTGTGTGTGTGTGTGTAAGCATTTGCAATTAGCGGCTTTTTATGTTACATTTTAATGACAGTTTTGTTTTGTTTTTGCTGCCTCAGCATTTTGTGTGTTGTCATGTTTTCCGCATTGAGGCGCCCAACCTTGAAGCTGGCAGTGCAACTAACTAGCCGCCAATGCAACAACTCAACCAACTAACCAACACGACATTTATTTAACTTCATTTGCAATTCGTTTCCATGCAGAAACAAAAAAAAAAAAAAAAAAAAAAACACTCAAGAATCTTGCGGCGTTGCATGATGCCGCAGCTCGACGACTCGCGACGATGACTCAGCTGGTCAGCCATAGCCAGCCGGGCACTCGAACCGTTCTGACAGTCAGCCGGCCGGCGATGCACGCGGTCAATGTCAGAGTGTGCATCGAGTGTGTGCACGAATCTCAGCTCAAGATAAACCACTTGCCAAGCACATGTTTCACATTACTCGTAATTGTCAATAATAATTGCTGAAAAGATGCCTTCAGATCGCCAGCACTGCAGCGGCACAGTGGGCCCACACTCTAATAGAATTTCCCAAAATTCATCTGAGCTAATCACTAATGCACATTCAGAGCTATTCAATCAGTTTCTCCTGCAGCTCGCAATTTCAATAGATTTTGGAATTTGCAATCAGCAAATTCCTGCAAACGCCTTAGTGGGTGGCAGCGGAGTGGGCGTTAAATGAGCATTGGCTCAATTAATTTGCAGATATTTTAGTGTAATTACTGCGCTTCGCATACCAATTATGAATGTGGAGAGAGTGAGAGAGGAAGGTGGAGAGAGAGAGAGAGAGGGAGAGAGAGAGAGATGGAGAGATGCAAATGAATTCAATTGGAATTCCTTGCGCGCAGATTGTAATAATTGCTTCTCAGGAATTTCTGCCCAAGATTTATGCTGAGAAAAGCATGCCTGATAAATATATATATACGAAATGTAACTATGTCTAGAGAGAGAGAGAGAGAGAGAGAGAGAGAAAGAGCGAAAGTAATACTTATATATATTAAGCTATAAAGTCATTATACTATAGAGACTACAATCTGGGAATCTAATTATTTAAAATTTAAATTTAAAGTCCTGACTTTAAAAAACAAAACAAAAAAATAAAGAAAATTAAAAAATCTGAATTAAAATTTGTTTGGCTAAAAAACTAAAAAAAACTAACTGAAAATACTTCATTATGTAATATAAAAATATAAATATATAATAGAAAATAAAATATATATAATATAAAAAAATATATATTTAAATTTATATATATATTTTTTTTATGATATATTTATATTTTTATTTGACATAATAAAGTATTTGTTTTTTAGCCAAAACTTTTTATTCAGATTTTTTAATTTTATTGACTAGAAAATCTAAAAATAAAAGTACTTTGTAACAAATTTATGCACTATTTTTCAAACTTAATATGATAAACAAAATATTGTAAAAATATTTATAAAATTTTTTGGTATTTTTGATTTTTTATAAAAAAAAAGAACAAATATAGACGAGAAAATCTAACAAAAAATAATTCTTAACATAACACACTAATACAAAATTCTTTAATTTAATATAATATAAAAAATATATATAAACATATATTTAATAGGCTTACATCAAATTCCTTTATATAATACTCAAACAAATCCCTCTGAAAATCTTTAAAAAATAAACCCCAGCAATATATTTTGGCATAAAACCAAGCGCACATCAGTTAAAATATAAAGTGCGCATAATTTAAATTATAAAAGCCATCCAACTAATTGGCTGGCATAAAAGAGTCGCATGCGAGTCGTATGCTTGGAGTATTTGCTTTGCTTTATGATTTTATTGTGGCTCACAAATCATATTTTCGTTAACTTGAACAATTCAAATCGTTGCTCTTCGGCAGTATAATTTTAATTCCACTGTGCAGTTTACTGCGGCTCGTGAGTGATGCTATAAATTACCTCAGATTCGTTCTATGCAAGCAGCAAATGCAAACAACAACACAACAACAACAACAATAATAGCGTTTGGGGTCATTATGTTATATTTGATTTTCTATGCCATGGTCTGGGACGCCAGGCGGCAGCTGGGCCAACAGCCCGTGAGCTAAATGAAATGACATACAAAAAATAAAGCTTAATGATAAAAGCTTTAGCTGTTGCTGTTGCTGTTGTTGTTGTCACATAATTAAAATTGCATTTTTCTTGTGTGTGTGAAAATTGCTTTGTTGCGGCTGCAGCACAGCATCAGCCTAATGATATCTGAGCTTAATATTTGACTCATCATATATAAAATTGAAGACGAGAGGAGAAGAGGAGGAGGAGAGGAGGAGGGGAGGGGGAGGGGAGGAGTTGGTGGAACGCTCTATTTGTCAGTGGCAAAACCTTGGCGCAGGCCTGTGCTGCGGGCCTTAGACTCGATTCTTCCGCATTGAGGTTTAATGAGCAATATAAAAGGCAAAAGCAAGCCAGAGCCATGTTGGTGCAATTAGCGTTTAAGGCGTGTGCAAATTGGGGCTAGGCTGCCATTGAAATATGCATGATAGAAGATCTTCAGAGAACAAGACGTGTGCATTAAAGACAAACGAAACTATGCTGTGATTTATGCTGCCAACATACCATACAGATATATATGTATATATATATAGCTCTGCCTGCAGCCAATGAGCCAACGAAGTTCTGGCCCAACCCAAAAAGCAAATATTGGCAACACTTGCAACATTTTAGACTTGAACTTTAAAGTTCAAAGCGACAAAATGGCATTTAACTTGACCAACAGCAACGGCAACGGCAACTGCAGCGACGGCGACGGCGGCAAAGATGTTGCTGCGAAAATGTCAAGCGGCTAAACAAAAGACTTAAGACACGAACTTTAAACAAGGACAAGCCAAACAATAAATATATATGCAGCAATTGTTTCTAATCCAGCGGGGGAGGCAGCGGCCATTGCCTAATTTGTCGCCAGCAGGTGACGGCCGATGTATCATATATATATATATATATGTATATATATATATATATGTATACCCGCATAGATCTGGCTGATTTGATTGATTGATTGATTGATAGATCTTTAACTCTCGGCGCTCAATTATATAATTTTGCCTCAATGACAGCAATAATTTAGAACGTTTTCTTTTTATGGCCAAATGCGATTTGATTTAGTTAGCCAGCTCTGACCTTTATCAGCGGCGGCTCGGCCAGGTTTTTGCTCCATCTTTCGGCTGGCTTGAAGAAGAAGCGACTTCAGTTGGCTTCAGAAAACTTGCGCTTTGTTTTTGCCAGTTTCGTGTTGTGCTGTGTGTTTTTGTGATAAATGAGTTTGCTCCGATTTCAATAACATGCGATCGCTTTAATGCCTTAGCATTGGAGTTAATTTCTAAAACACTTTGCCACACATGCGCTCGCAATTAGCCATCTTAGCCATGAGCTGCGACGTGTGTTCCAACTCTCAAGACAAACAACAAACAAAAATAACAATTTTAGTTTAGTTTTGGGTTTTAGGTTTCGGTTTTTGGTTTTTGGTTTCTGTTTCTGTTTCAGTTTCTGTTTCATTTGCGTTCCGTGCCTGGCATTCCAATGCCGGGTAGGCAACATTATTAAAGGCTTATGCATAAGCAATTTGATTTTATGTACAGCTCGTACACGCCACGGACTAAGCAGACCAGACTGCGCCCATAAATCTTGACGCCTCGCCTGACTCAATTAAAAAAAAAAAAAAAAAACACACACACACACACCTAAACACACACAGAGACAGAGGCACAACAACTGAAAACTCAACAGTTGCATCGCGCATTGATTTATCGATTTATCGAAGTGGGAGCTGCTCACCTAATGAATACCTACGGCCATAAATATATTTATATACTCCCCTCCGCACACATACATATCTCTCGCCTCTATATATCCACATATCCGCAAACTGTCGTATCATGCGCCTCTTTGCACCTTTTATGGCATCCACACGTTTTGCATTTGCATGCAAGTGACTTAAGCTTATTTTTTCTTCATTTTTTCTTCAACATTTATTAACATTCAGTTTAATTGAATGGGGTTTGTCAGCGTCTGAAATTGTGAGTTGGCTCTTAGCGCTTGCATTTCATTAATTGTCTTTGAGCACCCCGATAGGGGGGATAGATATGCAAAGAAGAGATAAGGCCAGGCGACAATCAAGCGAAATAGGAAACCATTTTTATTTTATTAAGGATTTTACGAGTCTGTCTAGCTGCTGGCTATGACTGTTATCGAACTTAACAGCGACATAAACTTTATAGTCTTGCGCAAAAAATCGGGTTTATGGAAGTATATGCTGTTTAGAATATCTGAATAAGAAGAGAAGCTTAGTTTGGGTTCAGTTTCATGGCAGCATAAATGATCGTTATAAATATTGATAGCCTTAACGATAAGAATAACGATTATTGTTGTCATAAGACCTATCGAAGTTATGAAGCTATCATATCGATAAGAGCATATGTACGTTGATTAAGCAGCTAGAATCAACTGCTGCTGCCAATCAATCCGATAATGTCATCGATATATCAAAAACATATAAGCATCTATAAATATAAGAAATCTACGATAAATTATCTACAGCTATTATATATCGATAAAAACTCAATTAATCAAATTTGTTTGTCAATTTAATGATGAGAATAAACTTTTATTTTTGAACGAAAAACATATCGATAGCGATAACAGTAACGATGACAATACCGATATCATTTATACTATATATAGTCGCAGATACTTAGCGCACACTTAAGGCAATACTATCAAAAACTCTATGCAAGCTATATTCCTCTCTCTTTTGCTTATCGATAACAATAACATATCGATAAATGCCGCAAAGTCGCCAACTGTCAACGACAGTTGACTCCTACAGTTTTAACGCAATTTTTTACTCCAATAGCTAAGCCAAATCATTCACAGATATCGGTAGAGCTTTATTTATTAGGTCTATATAATCGTTGATTGAGTTGCAAAAAGCCGAGCCGAGCTGCTCACTTTAATTACTACAGCAATAACGATAACAATCACAATTACGAAATCGTTTACGTTTAGGCTCAACTAATCATTAGCTGGCCTGTGACTGTGACCTATGCGCGGCGCTTCGCACTGTCATTGAAACAATTCATTAGCCGGCTGCATTTAAATGGCCGCGAGCTTCAGTTAGTAATTAGAGATGAGCAACTGGAGATGTGAATATCCATTACCACTTCCATTTCCGTCACTTGGCTTCTGTGTGTGTGTGTGTGTGTGTGTGTGTGTGTGTTGTGTTTGTTAATGATTTACAATGGTTTGTTGACTGTAATGGGCCAGGGGCTGGCTGGTCTGGCTGGTCTGGCCATGGCTTAATTGTTGCTTAGCTGGCAATTTGTGGCTTTGACTTCGGCCTGCACCTGTTACACACACATGCACAGACAGAGATACTGAAATGCGCCATCATCCATAACCATAACCATAACTCAATTTGTTAACATAATTCGCTCTGACAGCGACGCGTTGCATGCCACGTTTAGCTGCGCCATTTGCCACACGAGCGTCTCGGCCGCGGCGTCAGGTGACATTGGCCGCCGTTTGGGGCTCGAGCCAGCGTCTGGCGACTAATTGAACATGACATTTGCCAATAAACAACAATCGTTTAATGTGCATTATGCTGACCTTAAACAGTCTATTGAAAATTGCATGTTTTTCTTCTTCTTCTTCTTCTTCTTCTTCTGCTTTGCTATTGGCTCGTCTTGGTATCTGCCTACCCTATGCACATTTCATGTATCTGCTCAAAACTATTTATATATAATATGCCAGCGTCGCTGCACAATTGCCAATGTTGCAAGCTCTTGTTGCAAGCGCCTCAATGTCAAGCGGCGGCCCCAATGCAGCGCCAAACTCTGCTTCAAATATCAAGTGCCCAACTTTTTGCTGCTGCTCTGTCAGCATTGGTTATGGATATGGCAGAAGCAAAGATGTATATACATGTATAGATACTATCTATATATATATATATCGATTCGAAAAGAACTACTTTAGACCGCCTTAGCCTAGGTGTCAAGTTCACTAACTTCGACCACAAAGCTCAAGCTGCTTAGCATGAAATATGCTAGAGAGCAATCAGAGCATGTTCTTATTTATATTCATATATTCCAATTTAACCACATTCATATAAAGCTGTTCTAAGTACTTCAGTCTTATCTCAGATAAATACAATATAAGCTGAGCCTCATTAGCTGCGAGCTGAAGACAAGCAACAACTTTTTCAAAGGTCTTCAGATTTCTAATAAAATTTAAAATATATAGAAACAAATATATAAAAAAAATTAATATTAATTTGGGTTAACTTTTTAAAAATTAAAAATTAAATAATGAAAAATAAATCTAAAATTTTTCAAAATATTTATAACTATTTAGAAATATTTAAAGGTACTTAAAAATATTAAAAAATATATTTAAAAATATTGAAAACATTAAAAAATATTGTTAAGTATTTATTTATTATTTATTATTTTATTTTAAAATATTTATAACTATTAAAAATATTTTAAAATATTTAAAAAATATGTATAACTATTTAAAAATATTTTAAAATATTAAAAAAATATTTATTATATTGAAAATTGTCGGTGACAGATTTGTATCCAGCTTAAAGCTGGATCAAAATTCATTTTAAAGTATTTGCTGGCAAACGTAGGTAACCAAGATTAAGATTTATTTGAAGCTGAGTAAAACAAAGTTTATGAAAAATAAATTGTAGAATTATAGTTATATATCATGATATATAAATATAATATAGATGCCCAACCTAAATGAAGAGCTTTAAGGCAGCGCTAGCCTGACTTGCTGGCTAGGCTAACACTCGACATATCTCTCCATATTTTAAGTCCACTTGAGCTTGTGCAAAAGATGTCGAACTATGCTTTATGTCTAGCATTCATTGTATTCATTCTATCGACTACTTTGGATTGTATTTAAATAGATTAGTAATTTGAAAACGACTATAAATCACGAAGTTGCTTTCCCATTTCACAGCTTTGGCTGGCTTTGGCTGGTTGTGCGATTGTGTTTAATATTGGGAATTGGCTTTTCCATAATAAATGATATTATAAATATAAATAAATGACAGCTAGACGAGCGGACAAAACAACGGAGCCACATTTGCCGCCATTTCGATTGTGTCTCACTTAGTTGCTTTATTTATTATTATTTTGTTGTTGCTTTTGTGTCTTTTTCTCTGCTGTTTTTTTTTCTTTTTTGCAATAATAGCATTTAAATGGCTCTTTTGAGTATTATTTATGAGTGCTCTGGCTGTTGCATGACATAAAATGTGTGGCTGTCGTCGCTTTGCTGCTCCGGTTGTTGTTGCTGTTGTTGCTTAGCTTTGCACGCATATGACCCTCAGGTCTCTTCCATGGGAAAAGTCATGAACATGACTGAAAATAGACATAATGACAGTGGGTCGGAGCAGACATGACTAGACTTCGCTTGTAATATTGAAGCACATCGTTAGACAAACAACAACAACAACACCAACGGCAACAGCAACACTAGCGACAACAGCAGCAACACCAAGAACCTGTGTAATCTGTTACAACAGACAAACAAATCAAGAATCAACGACTTACTTTAGCTAGCCGAAGATGCGATGCTCTTTGGGCATATATTTTAATTTTAAGACTGAAAACTGAGCTGAGAGAGCTTAACACAGTTCGAGTGCGTGCTTGACTAATACTAACTGACCTACAGCGCTTGCCTCTCTCAGATATGCAGCTGTTTCTAAAGACTTTTTAAAAATTCAAAGTGTTTTTTCATTAGAAGCCAATCATACTTTTAGACATGGCATTGATATGGCAATCGTCTTGATGTCTTAGGAAAACTGTTATAGAAAAGTTGTTACAGGAAAACTGTTACTGCAAAATGTTAACGGAAAATGTTATTAAAAATGTTAATAAAAATGTTATCTAAAATGTTATTAAAAATTTTATTGAAACCTGTTACTGACAAAATTATAATTTCAGGTTTTTATTGACAAATTTTACTGAAAAATGTCACTGAAAAATGTTACCGAAAAATGTTATTGAAAAATCGTATTAAAATATATTAATAAATTTGGATTTTTCTTTACATTTTTAACTAAACTTTTCCCAATAAAAAATATATAAAATATTGTCATTAATATTTATATTTACCAATATTAATATAAACAATATTTGTTATTAAATTTAGTGTATAAAATATGAGCCTTAGAAGTAATAAAAAAGAAAACTGATAAAGCATTAAGAATCAATATATATATATATATATAAATAAAATTTACTTCTTGCGTAAATTTTGGGACACCCTTTATATACAGCAATATTCTGTATTTCTCTGAGCATCTCTCATCCGCACAAAAGTCGATTACCCTCTGTGGCTAGTGTATACAAAGTTCCTTCATATAAAAAGCAGCTCATAATAATTGCTAAAGTTTTCATAACGTAATAATTCTTAAGCTGTATGTATACACATATATCTCTTTATTATTATTATTTTTTTCTCATCGTTATGTCTAATTAAAGTTGCGCCTTTGTCTCTGTCGTGAATTCAAGTTGAGTGGGTGGCCAAGAGGGGAGGGTGGGGTGAGCTGGTGGGCTGGGGGGTGGAGAGGCATAGCTTGGAAGGGGAGCAAGCTTTTCGCATATGCTCTTTAGTACCCCTAAAGAGCTCAAGTTTTTTTCTTCATATCTATAAAGTATATCTAAATATGTTTTTCAGTATTTATTTATATCGTCATCGTGTGGCAGACACGGCGCAAAAATTAAAAGAAATAATTATATATAATGTTGACTGGCCAAGGACGCGCTAGTTAGTTGCGTTTTGTTATTGAGGTTTTTCGCGTTTCCATACTTTGTTCTCTCTATGCACCGTCTGACTGACTATCTCAATCTGCCTCCATTCGTCTGCCAGCTGTCCATGGCTAAGTATGTGTGTGTATGCCTCAATAATCAGTGTGCAGTCATGGATTCGACTCTTGCTGCTCGCTTCGCTGGGCGCTGCTGACTCAGTTGTGCTATGAAGATAGATTTCTGAGCCATACTAAATACATATGTGAAGTGCAACGTGCCACGTTTGAGCAAGTACGGTCTGTCTGTCTGTCTGTCTGCCAGTCAGTCAGTCGGCCAATCACTGAGCATGTGGGGCGGGGGTGTAGGCGACTGCAGCTGCTACTGCGATTTATCATTGTTAAATATTTGAAAGAGATCTTGCGAAGCATGCTTACAGTTGCTTCAGTTAGTAAGCTATATATAAGTAGATCCTTGCAAAGAATATATCAGCTGATATGTCGGATATAAATAAAGTAAAATATAACATATATCATATATCATGCATACAAATATATATCTGAGTTTTCTGGAATGTCTGCTCTTGACTCTCACTTGGTTAGCTTGAGCGCTGAGGTGGGGTATACGCGACTAGCAGCTACTCTGCAGGCAGATCAACATGTTTTAAACAAGCTTTCACTGATTTGCAGTCAAAAACAAGCTGACCCACTAAGAGTGATGCTACTTCCGATGACTATATTTCAGCACTCCTGCAAGTTATCGATAACTTTTGTATGTGGAAATGTCTATCAGGATGTGCCAATTAGGATGAATGTACTAATATATATCACATAACTGTTATTATACAGGCAGTGTGGAAGAATGTATACCAACATAACCATAAAATGTAGGCTGACCCAGCATGATTGATACTATTTCCGATACCTATATTTTGATCATCTTGGCATTTATCGATAACTTTTAAAATGTAGAAATGCTTGTTACGACTTGCCATTTAGAATGAATATATATATATATATGTACATATATATATATATGCTCTCAGCAGTTGCTCGCCAAAAATTCCCCTAACAATATGAATTAGTTTTTAAATCATTTCATTACTTATTTCAAGCCAGAAAACGCTCTACAGCAATAATCAAGAAGACAATGGCTTATAATTATGAAAACTAAAGAAATGGAAGTAAATCAAGTCAGAAAGCCATTATAATGGCCGCACTTAAATTCCAAATAATTGCACAAATAAAATCGAAAAGTGCAAAAGTTCGAAAACTTCAGACAAAACAATTTTTATTTTGATTAACGATGCGGCTTTTGTTTGGGGCGTCGGCAGCCAGATAAACGCGGCGATTGCAGATCGAGTATCGCAGATTCCTTTCAAAATATTTACACAAGGGCAAAATGTAAATTGTTGCACGTTGCGAGCGCTGAGGGCAGGATGGGGGTCATAGCCAGAGATCGAATCAAATTCGAATTCAAATCCAAGTGAAATGTGCCAAAATCAGCTTGAGAATACAATACAGTTATTATGGCTAATAAGCAGGCAGCACGCGGCCCACTTGGCGTATGCGTGATATATATGCGTTAACTATATATATATACATGAGTGTGTAGATATATATAAATATATATTTATATGCACGCCGCACGCCATTAAATGTCGCCCGAAACGCGCTCTCCATGGGCAAATACGTTATTTATCTGAGTCAGCGACGGCCCCCAAACACGTTTCCAGGCCAGGTCTTGGCCCAAACGTACAGTTAGCCTGGAACTGGGTCCACACAGTGCCAAAAACGGTTTTGCAGCTTGTTGTCGTTGCGGTTGCCGTTGCTATTACTATTGCCGTTGCTGGTCTCTTTTTGGCCAACAAGGTGAAGGTTAGCGAACTGTCGCCAAATGCAACACACGAACCCAAAGACATGGGAATATGCGAGCGGGCTGCAGCTCCATAAATATGCAAATCACAGCTGTGAACTCGGCCAGCAGACATTTTGTTAACTTTTATGTTGAGCTTTGGCTTCTGTTCCGCTTTGCTGCTGCCGCTGCAACAGCTTTGTGCAACGGGAGTTAGCGCGGCCGTTGGCCACTGTGAAGCAAGCAAGGTTCGAGCAAGCCTTAGACTGGCTTGAATTTTTTGTTTGTTTATTGACGGGGTATGCACGACTTTAGTTATACCTACACCTTTTATGATTAAACAGGACATGCACGACTCTGGCCATACCTGTGCAGCTTCTATTCTGAAACTTTCTGTCTAAGCCCAGCTTAGATATGATATGCTCGACTCTAGCTATACCTGCACATTAGCAGGAGCTAATCTTTGAATACTTGATGAGAAACAAGGTATGCTCAACTTTAGGTATACCTACACCTTCATTTCTTGAAGTTTATTGCTTAAGTCAGCTCAGCTGAGGCTGACGGTAGGCAGAGTACGCTCGACTCTAGCTATACCTGTACCTACTACTTTCAGCTCAGCTCATATACTTGATGATAAGCGGGGTATGCTCAACTTTAGCTATATCTACACCCTCTTTTCTTGAAGTTTGTTGCTTAAGTCAGTCTAGTTATACCTGCACCTTCTTCCTTTCCTAGCTCAGATCAGCTTAGGCTAGTCTTCAAATACTTGCCTCTGGGCAGGGTATGCTCGACTCTGGCTATTCCGGTATCTTCTGTTTTTCAGCTTTCTTTCTTAGATCAGCTCAGCGTATGATTGGGTATGCTCGAGTATTTTTACTTAACGACTCAACTTGGCTTAGGTCTCGCCGACTTCTACTCAAAACCATTTTGATTTCTCTTAGATTACAAAATCTCAGTCTCGAATATGTTTACACAAAGATCTCCAATATGCAAATGTGAATAGTTCAAACAGAAGTTTTGTGATAGAGCTGTAAGAGCACGCTGTCTCTCCCGCTCTCTCTCTCTCTCTCTCTCTCTCTCTCTCTAGCTATGCGCAGCTGAAGTGTTTGTTATAGAAAGTGTGTTACGAGACAATTGTGAATCTCATTTGGCTCACAATTGGGCAAGGTACATCTAATAATAATGTTATTGTACAGCTTGGACACATTGTAAGCAGTGTGGAGCACCATCGATGCCATGAATTACTTGGCAGCAGCCAGGCTGAAGTGGCAAAACCCCAATCACAATTATGCGGCAATGCAAACACACACACACACAGCTGGCTAGTTGTTGTCAGTCAGTTGTCGGCTGCTTGTTTGTTGTTGTCTTGCCCAACGGCTGGCTCATCTTTTCGTCAGCTTTAAACTGCTGGCTGATTGATTTTTGGGGATTACAACATGACCTAACTGATCATTATGATCATAACGCAATTTGCATGCGGCTGTCCAATAGTACGACTCCTATCTAACCCTCTCTCTGTCTATATATCTATCTATCTATCTATCTGTCTGTGTGGCAAACGGAAAATGGAACTTTGTGATTGATTGCAATGGCCAACGGTGCGTGTCCAAATGGCCAACGGGCCCTGCACAGCGAGCAATTACGTTATTTTCACTGCGAGAGCGAAATGAAGACATCATTTGGCTTCAATTTGGCTATTGCCACATTTCGATTTGTATAACAAATTGCAAACACACACACACAGAGAGACGAGCTTACTCACACATGTACCGTAAATAACAGTCGAAAATGCTTTGGCTAAGGCTACAGCTACAAAACGTAATTAATCAAATGTTACCAAAAAATCAGCGACAAAAATGACAAAAGCGCACGCGACGACATTCGAATGCACTAACTAGCTCAGTTATAGTTACTAATACTAAATTAAAAACTATTAAAAGTTTCATCAGTGATTACCTTAGTCAGGTTATCAAAGAAAAGGTCTTTAATCTCACTCAATCAATCAATCAGTCAATCAAGCCGTCAATCATCTAGTTTATAAGTCATTCATAGAGTTACTTAGCCAACAAGTCAGACAGTATCTTATTAGTCTACAAACTAGTAAGTCAATCAATCATTCAGTCAGTTTGCCAATCAATCATCAATCAGCTTGTAAGCCTGTCAGTTATGCCGCTCTATTCAGTAAATCAGTTCTGTAGTCTGAGAACTATCAATCAATCACTAAGTCTGGAAGGGGATTAATCATCTAGGAAGCATACCGTCAATCATCATCAATCAGTCTAATCAGTCAATTAGTCTGTTAAACTCACAATCGCGCAGACAATCAGCCAACCAACCAGGCCGTCAATCAGTTTGTCAATCAATTACTCAATCAATCAATCATGGCAATCAATCACACGAATCAGTCATGCAACAATCATCCAGTTAATCAGTCAATCACTCTGTTTATCAATCAGCAGTCAATCATCCAATCAAAGATATCGTCAATCAGTCTGTCAATCATGACGGCAATCAATCAGAAAAATCAGTCAAACAATCATCCAGTTAATCATTCGGTTAATCTCTCAATCGTGTAGTCAACCAAACATTTTGTCAATCAGCCAGTTAAGTAATCTGTCAATCAGTTTGTCAATCAATCGAACAGTCTAGGCAATCAATCATTCAAACACTCGACCTGTTGATCAGAATATCAGTCTGCAATGTTGATTGTCAATCACGCAGTCAGTCACCCAGCCAAAAAGTTGATGTATCAGTCTGTCAATCAGTTTCTTAATCTCCAAGTCAATCATTCAGTCAATAAGTCATTAGGTGTGGAATGCATTTCATGCTAAGCGTCAATCACAGCGAGAGTTTGAGCTAGAGCTCGAGCTCTATGTCAAGCATAGAGCACAGAAAGAACACAGCTTATAGAATATACAAAGAAAGGTATTGGATATATGTACGATACTCTAAGAACCTCTAAATGAACTACCTCTCCATATAATCCAGCTGAGGAGAGACTCTCCCTCCACAATCATTCAATAAATATGTTAAATGTCGAATCATTGAATCATCATTGAACAAGCCTACGCCACACTTCTCCGCTTAATCGGCGAACCCATTGAGGCGACCTTTCGGTTAGGGTATTTAACACGTTCCGACACGGGCTTTGCTCAACTCTGCACAGCATGTCGCACATTTTCGTTAATTTATTTTTATGTTCCGAAAACAACAAAAAATAAAAGTAGATAACCATAAGAAAACAAAACAAAACTAACTGAATAAGAGAGTAAAACGGGAAGAAGAAAACAAAAACAAACAATTTCATTTATGCTACAGACGAAATTTCAAATACGCCGCGCTTTGATTTTGATTAATTTGGATTTTTTTCTGATTTTTGGTACTCTATTTTTGTATTTGTATTATTATTATTATTTTTTTTTTTGGTACTTTCGCCTCCCGCAAAGGGAAACAATAAAAAGCCAAATGTGGATCAAAATCGATTTGCCGATTTTAATTAGCTAATTATGCATTTTTGCCGCCAGCTTATGTAAGCAAAAGGCCTTTGTCGCTGGAGTCGATGCGTTTTATAGATCGTCTCATTTGCATAAGGTCTTTCTCTCTCTCTCACTCTCTCTCTCTCTCTCTGTCTGCCTTGGCTGAGAAATGCTGTTGGAGTTGTCGCTACTGTTTGGCGACACGATTTATCTTACGGCTCCAATTGCCCAATTCCAATTGCTTTAGATCAATGATTGATGAATCGACGGTCGCGGCTTTTCTTTCATTTCATTTCAATTCCAATTTCAATTTCAATTCCAATTTCAACCTTAACTTCAAACGGGGTTTCGGTTTCAATTTCTCAATTGCCCAATTGGCCCGAAGTGCGTTTTGGCATTTGGAACAACGAAACCTTTAATAAAATCAGCTCTCACACATAAACTGTGTAATTACGGCCAGTCAGTCAGGCAGGCAGTTGCCGTTTAAAGGTTAAAACTCAGCATTTAAAATCTTTAAAAGCCGTTAAAGTGCATTAAACAACAACACCATGACAATGACAACAACAACAACAACAACAACAACAACAAACAATAACAACAATTAACGAAATTACGCTTTGTTCCAAATCACAAAGCTTAACTCTTACCATGCTCAAGACACACACACATATATACATATATACATATACATATATAGAGACAGACCCATAAAGCTGTCTGCAAGCCTTTCCATATTTTGGCCAAAGCTCGAAACGTTTATGGCCAACAACAAACCTCATATTGCATTGAATTACACAAAAGTTTTATTACAGTAATTAAGACAGAATATGCATACGAATAATAATATGAATAATAATACTAATAATACTAATGTAATAAAAATTGAAACATTAATCACAAAATTAGCCAAATATGTTTGGTCTGGAGGTATGAGAGGGAGTTTTATATACATATACTTTAGGTATATAATAATACATTATTACATCTATTTTTTTATTTGATGAAACTCAATTTTAATATTTTTAATATACTAAATAAAACATATATTAATATTTTCTTTAATATGTTTTATATATTATATTAAACTGCATTATACACAGTGCGTCAGCAGGATAGCGCATCCTTCATATTCACCGTTGAATATCTGCTATATCACTTGAGATACAATATCCAAATTTGTTTTTCATGAAGCTCGGTTTTATTCTTCTTAAAGTTAAATAAAATTGGACTCCGTATCTTTCCGGAAAGTATTTTTAAAATTTTTTTGAAAAAAAAACCTTACAAAAAAGGGCTGCTGGATAGCGCATTTTATTTCAACAGTTGATATTGATAAAGAGTTTAATATATTTATAAACTGAATTTAATGAAATTAAGTAAAAATATTTGAAATAAAATAAAGTAAAATATAACATAAAATAGAAAAAAATATATAAAAAACATATGAGTAATCCTAACATGTATAATTTTATATATATACAGTTTATTATATATATTAAAGCTGAATTTACTCAAATTATTTACTCGAAATTAATCAATTTAAAAAAAAAATAATAAAAAAATATATATATATTTTATATATAAGTAATTTTAATATGTATATTACATATAATTGTATTTATATTTCATATTTTTTATATATTTTATGAAATTATATATTATATTAACTTTGCTCTCGCACAACAAAATTGACTTCGCTAAACTGACAATTGGAAAGTCGATTGGCACAAAGCCCTAATGAGCTGCGCATAATGAGATAGTCAAGTTAGCTGCTCATTGACAGACGCAAGACCCAGTTTCCAGGGCAAGCCAGACTGGGAAACCGCAGCCAAGCGATATTCGTACGAGTCTTACGAATAATATTGCTAACGGTGCACAAGTCATTATAGTGGAAGCCAAAGGCAGATCTTCGCACAGCAATTGAGATCGTTATGAATTTGATTATACACATGTCATACAGATATACATATGTGTATATATATATATCTCTCTCTCTCTCGATTTATATGCGTATTATTTCATGCACTCATTCAGCTTCCATTCATTGTGCAAATGAATGGCAATTGTTTGCTCACAATTTTACCGCTACGAATTGGGGGCGTCTCTTGACAAATGGAAATATATATATATATATATATATATATATATAGCTATAAGTAAGTATCTGTATATAATTGTAAGTTTGTTTGCGCTGCTCGTTGCGTGTCTCAATTAAAATGTCAAACATTTCAGATATTTATTTATAAGCTAAGAGTGAAGAAAATGTTGCCTTAATAGAGCTGAGTCCGAGAGTGTGACCTAACATAAATTATACATATATATATTTTTTTTTCCATAATTATATATAATTTATATTAGTTTTTTTTTGCTAAGCAACAACTTTTCACACCTTTCGCGTGGCAGCTACTGCAAGCTAGATATATTATTATACATATATATATATTTTTTTTAATGTATATTATTATTTCTATATATATTTCATTATAATATTTTTTTAGAATTTTTATTACAATTTATAAAAATTCCTCAGCTGAGCTTTGTGTTCCTCATTAAATTTTAATTATGTTTTTGTTAAATTGTTTTCTCACACAGGGTATCTGCCAGCTGGGCATGCCCTTCGCACACCAGCCCTGGCCTGCTCATAAATAATGCCACTGAATTTATGTGCGCATTAATATACATTGTATTTTATTATTATTTTTCTTTTTTTTATACATCGTTTTTTTTCTGAAAAACTGAGGGAAAATGTGAAGAAAGGAAAATTGTGCAGCCGAACAATGGACTAGCCAGACCATAAAGTACGTATAGATATATATATATATATATATATATATATATATATATATATATGTATAAATAAAATATATATATATATATATATATATATATATATATATATATATATATATAAATAAATATATATATATATATATATATATATATATATATATATATATATATATATATATATATATAAATAAAATATATATATATATATATATATATATATATATATATATATATATATATATATATACATATATAAATAAATATATATGTGTGTGTGTGCTGCGCCCAGCAGCCAGAAAGGGGCAACTGGGCAACGCCGTCGACCGCATGACATAATGACACAGAGCTAAAGGGAAGAGCTAAGAGGGCGCCATGTGAGAAGTGAGGCAGCTGCTGGCTGATAAACAAAAGAAATTAACTTGGCTAACTGCAACAACATCAGCAACAACAAAAACAATACGGAAGCAAGTGCACGCGGCAGATGAGACAGGCGAAGATACTACCCGGTTTGGCCAGAGCTGGGCACCAAAATGACTGTTGTCGTTGTTGTTGCTGGTGTTGCTGATGTTGCTGTTGTCGATGTCGTAAGCTGCAGCATCTGGGAAAATGTTTGTGGATCGCATTAGAGTGTTACATGTGTAGACATTTGTCTGCGATGTCTGCGTACGTCTTTTGTTGTCTTGCGAGCCCTGATTAATTAGCTCTGCCCGTTCGTTTCTTTCGCTCATTTCTTTGGCTGACTCTTCGTTACTTAACCGACAAATTGGCAAGTCGGGAAGACACCCAGACGCCCAGCAGCCGGTAATTGCCGGGCGGCGTAAGAGCTGCTGTCGAAGTGGGCGTGGCAGAGGGTGTCTTAAACATATAAATATGATAGACAAAGTAGTTGAGGGGTCAGCTTGTTAGGTTAGGCTTACAATAAAAAAGGTGAAGGAAGATAGGTATGTTCTAGTCGGGAGTGCCTGACCGAGAAATACACTAAATAATACGCAGAGTGTTGATTAGAAGTCTTTTTCATCACAGACAACCAATGCGTATGGCTAGATCTCCACTTAGCTCGTCGTTATGTTCTATGAGATACAGATATACCCAGTATATTAGATATAGATACCCAGTATGAAGTATCTATCAATCATCTAAGCAAACAAAAAACATTCTATGGAGCAACTCAATTATTGGACTCCATTTAACTCATTTTTTCTATGATCGATTAATTGAGATATTTTGAGATTGATAAAAAAAAAAAAAAAACTCAGAAATGCCAAGATTTATGAACATTTTCAGCGAAAAAATTAAAACTGACAACAATCTGATAGAGCAATTAAATGGATTTTTGATATGTGATATGTGTATATATAGTGAGCTAATTGGAATGATTGAGAAATATGTATGGACACGGAGAGAGAGAGAGAGAGAGAGAGAGAGAGAGGGTGAGATATACAAAGAACAGGAGAGTGATAGAGAGAGAGGGAGAGATTTAAAAAGAAAGATAGAAGGAGAGTTGGAGAGAGCGAAAGACAAAGAAAGGGAAAGAGAGAGACAGAGAGTGAGAGAGAGAGAGAGAGAGAGAAAGAGAAAGACAGAGAGATATTGAGAGATAGAGAGAGAGAGAGAGAGAGAGAGAGAGAGAGAGAGAGAGAGAGAGGAATAGAGAGAGAGGTAGAGATAGGGAGGGGAATATAGCGAAAGATAGAGATAGAAAGAGACAGAGAAAAAAAGAGAGAAAGACATACAGTTCGAGAGAAATAAGATGAAAAATAGAGATAAATAGATAGACACAAAGATATAAAGAGAGAGAATTACAGAGAGAGAGAGAGATAGAGAGAGAGAGAGAGAAATGGAGAAATATATACAGAGATATAGAGATGTGGAGATATAGAGAGTCAGGCAGATTGGGGGATAGACAGATTTAGAGATAGAGAGATGGAGAGACTTAGAGACTTAGAGATTTAGAGATTTAGAGATTTGGAGATTGAGAGATGGAGAGAGATACATAAATAGAAAGATAGAGAGCTAAAGCGAAAGAGATTGAAGGAGAATGAGACAGAGAGGGAGAGATAGATAGATTGAGCGAGACATGGAGAGAGAAAATCAGATAGAAATCAATAGAAATAATACACTCTTCGACTATATAGGCTATATAGACACGTTCATACTGATTGAGTATATAAATATATAGTCAGTTAGAGATTTGTTTGTATTTTAATTGAATAATTATCATATCTTCCCATACATCTATAATATATACAAGTGATATATATGCCCATATTCTCTTGCGGACAACTTGGTTGACTTCCGTGTACTAAAAGCTAATCAAGGCTAAGCTAAGCAATAGTTTTACATAAGCTTAAGCACTAATTTCTATATAATTTGGATCAGTTCTTCTTCTATTTGCCCTGAACTTGATTCAACTGGAATTTTGAGCTGGCTAAGAATATTTTTTAGCTTTATTTCTATTTCTATTTATATTTATATTTCTCTTTCTGTTTTCATTTCTTTGTTTTTGTTTTTCAATCATTTCGGGGGCTGCTCAAGTTCGCTGGCGTTTCAATTACAGCTGTAAGGCTGAGCTGAGCTGAGCTGGAGTTGGCTTGCTCTTGGCCGAAATCATAATTTGAGACTTGCCACGCCCACCGCACAGCGCCCATAACAAGCTGAATACGAAACTAAAAAGGCAGCAACGAGCGGCAGCAGCTGCCAAAGTGAAAGCGATGCCACAAATCAAAGTCATCAGCTGCCCCGCTCAGCCTCTCGCTATGCCTCCCCTCTCTTTCTCTCTTTCGCGCTCTCTGCAACCGGTTCATGCTAATGTTATGGTTCGCTTCGCTGTTGTTTTTGCTGCCCGCTTGATGACTTTATGCGCTGCACAATTCTCAAAGCGAAAGGCCGCGCGGCCAGGTCGAGGTGTCACTTTCGCTGTCGCCCGCTAATTAAGTTGGGTCAGCGCAGGCAACAACAACGTGTGTAGCTTACCTTTTAGCTGGCTGTTGGCTGTCGGCGGCTTGGCCAGCGCCAGAGCGCAGCAGCCCAGCAGCAGCAAGAGCTGCAGCATTTGATGTCCTTTCAGCATGCTTCTTGTTGTTGTTGTTTGTTTGTTGTAGTTATAGTTGTTGTTGTTGTTGTTAATTTGATTTCGCTTTTCGTTTGTTTGTTTAATCTGCTATTGACCTGTTGAATGCTGCTGCAGCTGCATTTCACTTTTCGAACAGAAAAAAGCAAAAAAAAAAAAGAGAGAAAAAAAATAAGTTGATAGTCAGGCTAAGGCGACGACAACAGCAACAACAGCTTTGGCTGCAAAGTGAAATTTTGCCAGGCAAGTGAATTGTGTGCTGGGGTCACGCACTCCTGTTGCCAGTGGCTGCCAGTTGCCAGTTGCCAGTTGCTAGTTGCTAGTTGCCAGTTGCTGCCGGCCGCGCGTTAAGGCCATAAATGTATAAAGTATTTTGTTCAGCGTGCTTCAGCAGCAACGGCAACAGCAACAGTTGCTGCAACTGCCACATGCCACATGCCACATGCCACAGCGCCAGCAACGCTTGCAACACGAGGCATAGTTTTTTCTCTCTCTCTCTTTCTTTTCTTATAGCATATTTCTATTAATTTGTTATAAACAGGAAACTATTAGCGCGGAACAGCGAGAGAGCAGACTTTATATATATATATATCTTATCAAGTATTGTTATTAATTTGCATTTTATTATTAATTTTATGGCACTTGTTGGTTTGGGTTTTTCTTTTGTTTATTTGAAGCACTTTTCAGTTTTGGCCAATGCGGAAATGCCGCCCAATCAACACTCGCTGAAACACACACTCGAAAAAAAAAATTGTAGTTTTTGTGCGCGGCTGAAAACGCGCCCGAAACGCGGCGAAAACGCGCGTAATTGCAGGATGTGGCCAGAGTTCGCGCGACTTCCGCGGCAAGCAGCTCAGCACACAGGCATTTGGAATAACGGCAAACAACAAACCCAGCAAAAGTCGAGAGAGTGAAGCAAAAAAAAAAAGAAAAATCAAAATTAGAGTGAGAAACGCGACGTTTGGCCAAGCGCTCGCTGCGAACGCCGTCAACTGTCTGAGCTGCGCGCAGGCGCCGTCAAACACTTTTAAAGCGCTGTAAACGACCTGAGAGAGCCGAGCACAAAGAGCAAGCTGAGAGACAGAAAGAGCGAGAGAGAGAGAGAGAGCGCAACTGAGCGAATTTGTAATAATTGACGCTTCATGAATGAAGCGGCCCAGCGATCAGCTGTGCCTTAAACCGGTAAACGTTGTAAATGCTGAGCAGAGCAGTTGACGCTGCTGCTGCTTGTGATGTTGTTGCTGTTGTTGTTGCTGCTGTTGCTGTTCTTGTGGCCAGCACGTGACGCATTCAGTTGGCAGCCCACGCAAGAGATCAAATCAATATTTCAGCTAGAAGAATATAACTAAAAGAAGCAAGTTGAGAGAGAGAGAGAGAGAGAGAGAGAGAGAGAGAGAGAGAGAGAGAGAGAGAGAGAGAAGGAGAGGGAGTAAAAGAGACCGAGGAAGAGACAGAGAAAGAGACAGAGAAAGATAGAAAGAAAGAGAGAGACAAATAGAGAGAGAGAGAAAGAGTGAAAAAGAGAGAGAGAGACAGAAAGAGAGAGTCTCAAATAAATGGAGAATGATATAGTGAAGTATACAGATGTAAGTCTAAGAAAGTGAGAGAGAATGAAATTTGGATAGAGAGAAATATAGAGAGAGAGAAATCTAGAGAGAGAAAGAAAAGTCTACAGAGTAGTCTAGGGCGAGAGAGGGAAATCTTGTGTGTGTGAGAGAGAGAGAGAGAGATAGGCGGAGAGTGTAAGAAAATGAGAGAGAGAAAGAGAAAGATATCTTGAAGTAGAGAGAAATTTAAAGAGAGAGAGAGAGAGAGAAATGTAGAGAGAGGCAGAGAGAGAGAGAGAGAGAGAGAGAGACAGTGAAAGAGTGTAACAGAGAGAGAGAGAGTGAGAGAGAAGGAGATGGAGAGAAATATTGAGAGAGAGAGAGAGAGAGAGAGAGAGAGGGAGAGAACTATTGAAAGAGAGAGAGGAGACAGAGATAGAGAGATATCTAGGCGAGAGCGAAATCTGGGGAGAGAGAAAGAGAGAAAGCTCGCGAAAGAGGAAAAGTGGAGCTCTCAAGAGAGAGAAAGGAATTCTCCAGAGGTAGAATTCCTTTCTCTACGGAAAGACAAAATTCTCTGGAAAAATAGAGAAGTCTCGGAGATTTCCAAAGAATATGACAGAGAGAGGTACAGAATGAGATAGAGAGAAAGCATCTCGAGAGAGAAATTTCGAAAGAGAATTGGAAATATGTGGCTGAGAATGGGACGGAGAGAGAAACAAATCTTAAGAGAGAGCGAGAGTGGGAAACCTTCGAAGACATCTGAATATAGATCGAGCATAATTCAATAATTCCATTCCTTTAGGCCTTTCCAACTGAACAAACCTATACTGGACCAAAATGGATCTATATATAGTACATATATATTATATATAGTACATATATATTATATGTAGTACATATGTATTATATATAGTATATATATATTATATATAGTACATATATATTATATACTATAGTTTTCATGTAACTTTACCTCCAAAGTTAACTCCCAGTTTCTTTTTTTCGAATTCTCCTCTTATCTCTGGTAATATATCCCCGATTTCTATCCTATGTTTCTTCATAATTATCCGCCAAATCTATTGCCAAATTGATTGGCGTCAACTGTGCCGGCCCATCGACGCGACGCTGAGCTGTAATTAATTTGGCCGATTCCAGGCGGCCCTGCGAACGGAATGCAAGCTGAGCTGATGCACAGTTGTGGCGCTGGACAGCCGCGGGCTCTTTTGCATATTTTACAGATACTCGCACCTATATATATATATATATATATATACATAATGGTTGGCAAATTAACGCGCGATTCGCTGATTTGCATAAGGTTTGAAATCGAAATTAAAAACGCGTTTCTCATCTCACTAACTAGACTGTGACAAATTGCCGCAATTTGCTTGGGATAGTCGGACATAATGGGGGGTTAATGGGAGATCTTAGCGAGATCGTTGACACCTGCCGCAGCTGGGTAAAGGTAAAGACCTCTCTCTGTGATTCTCAGCTGGGAAAGGTAAAGGTAAAGGTAAAGTCTCTCTCTGTGATTCTCAGTTGAGTAAAGGTAAAGGCTATAACTCTCTCATCTGCCTCTCTGTGATTCTCAGCTGGGTAAAGGCAAAGGCAAAGTCTCGCTTTCTGCCTCTCTCTGTGATTATCAGCCGAGTTAAGGTGATGTGATCTAAAGTCTCTCTCTTTCTCTCTGCCTCTCTCTGTGACTCTCAGCTGGCTAAAGGTAAAGACTGATGTGAGCCAACGACTCTCCTCTGCCTCTCTCTCTCTCTGTCTCTCTCTCTCTCTCTCTCTCTCTCTCTGGTGCCCAATTTCAATTGAAGAATTGAAATTTGTTTAGGTAAGCATAAAATGCGCTTTGAAGTGCAGCAATGCTCGCGAGGGTGGCTTCAAAAGTTGCTAGAATATATATCTATATAGATTTGATCTATATAAAAACTAGACCCAAATATGCCCAAGACTCAAAATAAACTAAAAAAAAAAGCGCCTTTAATTGAATTTCGGTGAGAGCATAGGCTGTCTCAAAAGTCACGCAAGAAATAATGGTGTCCCAAAAGTCACGCAAGAAGAAATTTTGATAGCAAATACTGGTTTATAATACCAAACTGAAAATTTTTGATTGATTCATATAGTATACGTTGTCCGTTTGTATAGCATTATATTTTTAATAACCCCTTACTGTTGGCTGTTTTTTTAGTGCACAAATGGCGTAAAATTAAAATCTGCGTGATTTTTGGGACAGCCTATATATATATATGTATAAAATCCCAGCACCCATAAATGCCCAACTCTTCGAGCTACCCGTGCCACAACTATGTGACTATGCGCTTTCAACAATGTCAAATTGCACAATTGCAACAACAACAACAACAACAACAACAAGGACACAATTCTCAAGGCGTCGCACTGGCTGCCAATGGAAGCAGAGCGCGAATCACAAATCGCAAAACAAATCGGAGATGTGAGCCACAAACAACAAACAACAAATAACAAATAACAAAACAAAGCATTGTTGAGCGCATTGCAGCTGGATGATGTCATTGATATAGCATCGACTGACTGCAAATACCATTAGCCAAAAGTACACAGACTTTTGTGTACAGCTAGATTGCGGACAGATAGTGTGCCAGATGCATGTAGCAGGGATGAGACGATACGAGAGGCAATCAAAATGAGGAAATTGGAGAGAAAAAGCGAACAGCTTGAAGGAAAATATGCACATATATAATATAATAATAATATAATGTAGAATAGATACATTTATATCCCGAAATGCATCTGTAAAT
>JAWNPL010000022.1:1645000-1795000 GCA_035047545.1 Drosophila paranaensis
TATATACATATATATATACAGATCACATCACTATATATATATATGTCTGTATACCTAGCCAATCAGCTATGTATTGGCAATAAAATGAGTTATTATGGAGCGTCTAGACTTCAGAGCATTTCAGTTTCATTAGCCAACGATAACGCGTGTCGCATAACCAAACAAATGATGAGTGCGCCCCAAGCAAAGCAATCCAAGTAAACATGTATATGTATATACCCATATCTATATATATATATATATATATATATATATATATATATATATATATATATATATTCGCACATACACATATCTACGCATAACTGACGCCAATTGAGTTTCCCAATCGAAGCGGAAAATTAATGAAAGTAGCTGACGATGCTGCGATAGATAAGGATTATTAAGTAAGAAAAGTGACACGTTTATCTACCTCCCTCTCCCTCTTTCGCTCTCTTTCTCTCTCTCTATATATATATAGCCAACTGATAAATCGATGAACTGAGAAAATTTGAGTTAATGCAAGATGTTGCATTGGGAAAGAAGGAAAAACTAGTTAGAGTGCTGCAGTGGGCAGTCAACGACTGGCAGATACCCTGATGTGCAGGCTGATCAAGTTAAGGTTGAAAAACTATCGATTAATATCGATGACAAGTTAATAAGGTCAGATAGTGTACAAATTGATCAACTCTAAAGAAAGAAAAACTTAAGAGTGCTGCAGTAGAGAGTAACTGACTCGGCAGATACCCTGCTGTGCAGGCTGATCAAGTGAAGGTTGAAAAACGATCGATTAATATCGATAACAAGCTAATCAGGTCAGATTGTTGCTAAAATTGATCAACTCTGCCTAATTTCCCTTTCACTCTGTTCTTTATTTCTATATTCTTTCATTATCTGCTAGCAGACGAACCCCAACTACCTTATAAGGCAGCTTCCTATATATGTCAGCAAAGCTCTTAATGGACTACACGAAATCCATATTCTATATATATACTTACATGAACTAGCATGTCATATAGATTATATATATTATCATATATATTATCAAATAACCTATCAAAAGATGTTTCTCCATGCAGCTTTCACAAGCTCAGCCATAAAGCTTTCTGTACTAAGCTAGCTAAAAAGCTTCAGCAAATCGTAGTCAAAAGCTCATGCCAGACATAAACTTTCAGCGTTTCGTTTACTTTAAGCTCAAAAGCTTTTTCAACGAAAGCATTTAACGCAATCTCATGTCGAAACCCGTTGGAAGTTAGCCACTTTAAAGCTTGGCCAAGACAAGCTACTAAGAGCTTTTGGCGACAATTTGCAGTGAATATGATAGATTAAGCTTAAAGCTTACATGAAAGCTCGGCAAATGTGAATTTTGGTTTGAAATATTCTGAACTAAATTCAGTTAAAGTGAATCAAAATTTAGCGAGATTCGAGTTTGCTGTGGACGATTCTATCTGAATGCCATTGGCTGTAGCTGCTGAGTCGGGATAAAGGTAGAGGTATATACATATATATATGAATATATGCATATAAATATAGTATATGAGAAATCTTAGACATACAGATCTCTAATGTATCTACTTATAGGAAGGGGCATCGCGCATATTTTAAGCATGAAATTATAGATCTTCGCTATAGATACTATAGATATATAAAAGTCGTCTACTTAGGATACAATCTGTAGAAACGGGAAGACGTCTCACAGTCCGAACATTCATCTGAGACACATTCTGTCACAGCAGCTGAGAAATGCAAAGACTCCACCGAGTCTTAAGGCCCAGGCCCAGAAAATATTTTAAAAAATTATAACAGAATATAAAATACCCTATAATAACAGCAATTAATATCATTCCTGCTGATAAATGTTTAAGTGTGTGTATAGGAAATATTTTGATTTATTTTGAAAAGATTTAATCTTTGGCATTTCTAATATAAAATATATATAATGATATTTGACTGTTGGAATCGTATTAGAGAAATTAAGGAAATTATTGAAAATATTACAGAGCCTAAAGATCTATAGATAGGTCTATTAGATAAGTTTTTGTATTATATTCATATTAATTTTTTTAAATTTAGTTTTTACTTTTTACATAATATTCTTTAAGCTACAGTAATATGTAGTACAAGACCTATATATAAAATATTTGGGAATTTTGTTGAGGAATTTCTCTAAAATGTCCCAATTCACATATTTCCAACTCAAAGTCAGGGTATCTGCTAGTCGGGCATATCCCTCGCAAGAACTCTCCAAAGGAGACGGAACGGAGTTTGACAGATGACAAAAGTTAAGTCTAGTTGAGTCTGGAGATGAAACACCGATGTCCAAAGGGAGAGAGAGAGAGAGTGAGAGAGGGAGAGATAAAGTGAGAGTGGGAGAGAGGGAGATAGAGCAGGTTATTAAAATGTTGATTGATGCAATTAATTAACTCTGAATTGGCTGGCCGAGGAGGAGCGCGGGCGGAGGGCCATTAAATGCAACCAGAGATTATATGTCAATTCTAAAAATAATAACGGGCGGCGGCAGGGACGGCAGCAGCGGCAAACGCCACAATAAACGGATAATGAGGGGAACAATGAGCAGGAGACGGAAGGCAGGAGCAGGAGACGGGGGTCAGTCGTCAGCAATTGCGGCAGGAAGCGCTATCATTACATCCATTGGCCATCGCATCCTGCGTGCGTCGGGCGACGCCGGGCGATTTGTAGGCGGGCAACACTTTGGAATGCTCCATTTACCAAATGCCGACCGCAGGGCGGGGACGGATCAGGTCTAAGCTAAGGACAAAACAAATGACGCGCAGTGAACGGAGGAGGAGAGGGTGGGGACCAGGCGGACAGACGTACAAATGGCATCGCTTTGATTAAATGCGCGCTTGATTTGAAAATGATTTCATTAATTAAACGCGACCGCCCAGCAGTTGGCCCCGGTGACGCCGCGGCGGCCGCACTTTGTAAATGTTTCTTATTTTGACATTTAATTGTGAGTGGCTGAGCTCTGCGGCTGGGCAACTGATCGATGCTGGGCCAATGCTAATGCACCATTATCAGCTGCTCTCAATGTATAATTGGTTGGCAATATAACGGTTAGTTTGCCATGGCCAATCGCAGCTGATGTGTAGAGTTGGCAGAGTGAGAACTATGCAAATGAGCGTGGAGAGTTGCAGCAAAAGAGAGTGAGAGTGAGTGAGTGTGAGAGAGATGCATGTATATGCCAATTACTGTCGCTTTCTTGCATTCGTTCTAGCTGCCCTCGAGGCAGGCCGCGAGAGAGGTTAACAGTTATGCACATGTGCATTGCCTATGCATGCTTATTGTTGTTAGTCTTTTTCGAGCTGTTCGCGCATGCAACGCGCTCGCGCTCTCACTCTTGCTCTTGCTCTTGCGATTTACCGCTACACATGCCACAGTGGCTCAGTATCTATTATTTCCGCAGTAATTTAATCAAGTCAAATTCAGATTACAGCACACAATTCGTGGGCGGAGGCGTGGGCGTGGGCGTGGGCATGCCAAAGTATTGTATTACACATAGCAAATGACTTCAGTCCGTGATATTTGACCCCCATTTGATTTTAACAGATTATTCTCAAAGTAACTAATTATAGCAAATGAGTTGTGGTGCAACATTAAATTATAATTACGCTTTGCTGTGGGTTATACCGATAAGTAGAGCGAGCAGCGAAACCACAGACCACGGAACAGAACACGTTCCTAAAACTAATTAAAATCAATGTTGTGTGCAATCAAACGGGGCTTTAGTTTACTTCTTTTTTTTTTTGTTGATTGTAAAGCATGAAGCAGAGATTTATTATAGTCCGAACTATAAATTAAGAAGCTAAGCTAAGAGTGATTTATTGATTGCTATAAAAAAATTCACTTTAAGCTGTTTAAATTTAAGCAATTGCAATTTGACGTGGGCGAAGCTCTATATTGACTAAGCAGGGATATAGTCTGGGCAGAAGTTGGCTGTAAAACGAGTTTTGGCGATTTTTGGAAGGAAATTCTGATTTTTATTTACAGATATACATATATCTATATAATATATGAACTAAATGAGTCATCTGAAAAAAATGTATATATGCTAAGTATCATATATTGATCAAGAATTTATATATTTGCTTGAATATAGCTTATATACCCTAACATTGCACTTGTACGAAGGGTATACAGGGCATTCTAAACTAGCCAAGACATCAAATATGCCCTAATCACACTCCCATTGCTCGTTGTCAATAATTACAGGGTATTTCATAGTGTCATACTCAGTATTTTGTTCGCTGGTATTCGATTTCAATTGATAAATTTCCGTTTTTTATTGAATTATCGAATTGCATTGATCATGACAATGATCATTGGCATTCCCATTGCCAATATCATTGTCATTCTCATTGGGGGCGAGAGCGATGCAGCGGCCATTAGCCATTGGAGCCATAAATAGTCGTAGGCACGCTGCCAAACTGGCCAACTGGCCAACTGGCCAACTGGGCTAATTAATTTCCCACTGCGTGACTTGAATGGGAAAAGTCAAGTTTTGCGAGTGCTCAGCCAAGGGGCTGCCTACTTACATACATATATATATATATTATGCCCTGTAGCCTGTACTCTTTTCCCATTTGCTCATTGGCAGCTGGCGAATTGTATGAGTAATGATTAAATGCTGCTCGGGCCACGCCCACCAAATGATTCATGAGGCGTGTGCGGCAACAACTAGTCAGCTCTTCCACTCTCCCTCTCTCTCGCTCGCACCCTCTCTTAAGTCCTGCTGAAGATTGATCAGTTAAGGCAAGCAGCAAAAAGTCTACTACGACAAGCACACACACACACACACACACACACACACACACACACACACACGCACACAGAGGCCGAGTCGTGCACAATTTAAGAGAGCTGCCTGCTTGCTCCTTGCTGTTGATAAGCAAGTTAATCTGTAACTACACACACACACGCACACACGCAGTATAAGAGAGTGAGCTGCGCTTTAAAGTGAGCGAGCGAGCGAGCTGAGCACATAAAATGCACTGAGATATGGCGCAGTTCATTAAATTAATAAATACACTGGGAGAGTGAGAGTGAGAGTGAGAGTGAGAGAGACGTCAGCTTAGAAGCATGGAGACTTGGGCAGACAACAACAACAACAACAACAGCAACTGTAACAATAACATAAATAAACCAGCTTTAAATAGACGCTGGGCCAGCCGAAAACTTCATCAACTGCCAACAAAAGTTACAACAACAACAACAAGTCTCAAGGTAAATTATGCAAAAAGTGTTGGCAGCGTGTGGAGAGTTAGGGGCAGAGGCAGAGGCAGAGGCAGCGGCAGCGGCAGAGGCAGGTTAGCGCATAAGTTCAAATTTACAAAAGTTAACAATGGGCCATAGCACAGACATCGCCTCTTTGGAGAATTGGAGACTAGTTCAGACAGCCAACTGGGACGAAGGCCACAAAAAGAAGTCAAAAAGTTCAGACTTCATAAGATTTGCGCAAATTGGCGTTAATAGTCGACGTACTTGCTTAAAGCGAGGCGTAAACCAAATCTATATATAGATATATTCATTACATACATATATATGTAGTGCTGTCAGCACTTCAAAGCTAGATTAACTAGACAAAAAAGCCAGAAAAAGCTAAATAAAAATGCAAAAAAAAATAATTTTTTATATTTTTGTAATGTTATTATTGGCAAAAAAAACTTTTCATTGAAAAAAAAAATGTATATAAAAAAGCTAGAAGAAGCTATATATAGAAATTTACAAAAATTTATGTACTACATTAGTGACTAATACATTAACTGTAAATATATATTTTGTAATTTCACCAATTTAATATGAAAGTTACAGCTAAAAAGCTACAAAATATCTCCCTCTTGGCTGTAGTTTCCGCTAGCAGAACGCCAGAGCTGATTGCAAAACTAGCCAAATTGGCAACACTGTTCATATGCTGCACTTGCGCTTGCTGTCTCTTTCATATTCATATTGAAAGTCTCCAGCCCTCGCACTCGCTCTCTCTCTCTCGCTCACTCATTCATGCTCAGCTATTTGGCACCTTGCACTCGCACGCGCTCATGACATAATGGATAAAGCGCAGTTGCGTCGCTGGCCGCCGCATTCGACAACTGAGCGTGTTTACAGTTATCTATATCCAATTGATAAGCTAATCGGGCCACCGAATGAAACAATAACTTATTGTGACTTAGCTTACTTAAGAGTTTATTCCACGAGACACACGCACACATAGACACACTCTCACTCACACACACACACACACACAGACACACTAGCTTAAGATAATACGAATAGCGCCTAGTTGAGCGCGTCCACACAGCCTCTGGAACGGGGGGGTGGGGCAGCGCCGTTTAGACCGTTTGGGTGGCCACATCGCGCTGGCAAGTGCGTTTATAGCAGCCGTAGGCCTCCAGCCCGTTAATGCTGAAGATGGTCAGCCCAAAGAACTGCAAGGAGCAAATAGATAGAGAGAGAGAGAGAGGGAGGGAGAGCAAGTATAAGAGTGTGCTGCTGTATAAGAGAGTTGCGCTTCACTCACCGCTGCGGCCGTGTAGGCACCGACGCTCAGGCCCAGCGCCAAGCCGGAGGCCACGAAGTGGCTGAGCGCCAGGGTCGCGTGCACGCCCAGGGACCACGACGTCGCGTTCCATCGCCAGCTCTGGCCCAGCCGCAGGTAGCGGCAGAGCAGCAGCGTCAGCGTCACGGCGCAGCCAAAGAGAGCGACGATCATGTAGAAGCAGCCGCGAAAGTTGCTCAGCCGCACCGAGCTGCACACAATGCAGAGGAACCCAATGAAGCCGCACACCTAACGGCGAGTGAGAGAGAGACACAGAGAGGGAAAAGAGAGTGTGGTCTGCTTGTGGGCGTGGCAGCTCAGTTACTTACCAGGCAGACGATCTTGGAGATTCCGCGTATGCTGCGCAAATACTTGCGATCGTAGTCATGATTAACGGACATCACACAGCGGCGACAGTTGCCAAAGGGCAACAACACAAAACAAAATAGGAAACGAAAACAAAACACTTGCTAAAAGGTAAACAGTTAGCAAGCAACAACAACAACAATAACGAGAAGCGCAGCCTGTGCCCACCAAAGTTCACATTGCGTGCGGCAGCAAGCGCAAAATGCCACTGCCGACGGTGACCGAAGCGACCGAAAGCTTAGAACAACAGCAGCGGCACGTATGCGAGCGTCAGAGCGAGCGCGCAATACACACACACACACGTACGCATGCAAGCAGAGAGCGAGTGAGCGAGAGTGAAAGAGAGCGGCAGAAAATACACTCGCTCAACTGGTTGACAGTGCTGCCCGCTCTCTACACAAGCCAGATCGAGTGGTGAAAAAAGCCAAAAATAGCTAACTGAAAAGTTTGAAAACTCCAAAAAAAACGGCTTTCCCGACTTAAAGTGAATATATGCATGAGTTTTGACAGAAATCAGTATATATAATTTTTGTAATTTTTCATTTCGATGCCTTCAATATAATGCCCGCCAGCTGCAATATCATAGAGCAGACGAGAAAATGGCTAAACTGGCAGCACTGCCTGTAGAGCGCACTTTACGGTGCTCACTGGCAGCGGCCGCTACTTGAAACTTGTACCAAAAACAAGACACGCTAAGTGTACCACTCACGAAATATGCTTATATATATATACGTACAATTTCCATATAATTTTTGAGTCATCCGAGTTGTTTTATCTGATAATCGAGTTTTAAGCAATTTTATGTTATTTATTTTAAATTTATTACATATTATTTGACGCATGAAGTGTACCAATTCCATGATCTAGTGTACCATTGCATGGCTTATGTACCACTTTAGGTACATTTATGCTCGCGCTCATCTCTTTTTCGCTCTCTCATGCTCTCTGCTTTCGTGTTCTTTGCAGCTATCGCTTGTTAAACTCACTCGAATGGGCAGCCAGCTTATCAACTGTCGATCCGTTACACTCTGAGTTCAAATTAGAGCGGCCTTCGATACGCAACACAGATAAATGAGTGCCAGCAATGCATGTGTGTGTGTGTGTGATGTTTACTAATTTACGATTGAATAGATTCACACTCTCCCTCTCAGTGACGTGAGTCATTTGGTTGTGGAATTGCATTGCCCACTCTGATTCATAGCCACCACATGGCAAATGTAAACAAATGAGAAAAATCGTTAAACATCGAAGAGAGAAAGAGCGCAGTCAAACACCGACTAACGCATGCTCTGACATGAGTGCTTGGTACATATATATATATATATATATATATATATATATATATATTAGACTATTGCTGTCTCTTTTACATGCATTTGCGTATTTTGGCTGGCTTGTGGTTGTATAAGAGTATATTGGCGTCCCGTTCTCATTAACTTGCCATATTTCGTTATGCATGGCAATTTCAATGTACTCTAATTCACTTGCGTCAGTGTGAGTGAGAGAACTCTACATATGCATATGCTCTTATAAGCAAGAGCATTGCAATTTGAATGTATCCTATTTATGTGCTCGTGAGTGTACACATCTCTCCACACCGCATCAATTGAGTAACATATTCATTTTAATTGATTCAAATTCACTAGATTTGTTTTGGGTGGGGGACACGCCCGAAGTGCCCCACTTGGCCAAGGTCAGTTGGCCCCCCATTGGGAACGGAAACATATGGCCTAATATTTATAAGTGATATGAGAGTGGTTAAGTATAAAAAGACGAACAGCTGGAGCAGAAACATGCCGGAAGTGACATATTGCTGAACGAGTGCTTAAGATAACTAAATATAAGAGCAATGATCGCCTTACTCTCCCTCACTCTGCATAGCTTAAGGTGCTGTTGATGGAGTATAAGAGTTACATAGCTAGGTAGACTCAAGGATAGCTGAGCATGTGTGTGAGCGAGACGAATATATGTATGTGAAGTGGAGATTAAGAGCAGAGCTGACCATATGCCCCACATATTTATCTCTCTCTCTATGCATTTATGTGTGTAGATATGCGTATACTCTTGTCAGCTGCTAAGCCGATGCCCTGCTCAAGGGCTCCAAACTGCACTAAAAAGTTAAACAAAGCCAAATATATTTTGCTTTATGGCAAATGAGATTATCTATATGTAATATATCTCTCTTAATTGCTTTTACTATTGAATTTCATATCAAACGGCATATAATTTGCATCGAAAGCGAATCTCGCTTTGATTGCCAGAATTTTAAATGCCGATTTAGGTAGAGCCCAGCGGATTATTCCTTTATATTCATTTTGGGCAATTGATTTGGGTAAATTGATTTCACATATCAAGTGGATACTAACAGAGAGGGAGAGAGAGAGGGAGAGAGAGAGAGAGAGAGAGAGAGAGAGAGAGAAAGAGATATAGAATGAGAGAGGAAAGAGTGAGTGAGGAAAGAGTGAGTGAGCAAAGAGTGACAGAGATAAATATAGTGTAGCTAAGTGTAGCTAAGAGAGAGAGAGAGAGAGAGAAAGAGTTAGAAAGAGAGATGAAAGTCGATAGATAGAGATAATGAGATATTGAGAATGATAGAGCGAATGCAGAAAATAAGAGATTAATAGAATGAGCAATAGAGAGAGAGAGAGAGAGATGAAAGAGGTATACATAGGCAGAGCGAGAGAGAGAGAGAGTGAGAGAGAGAGATTGAGAAAGAGAGATATATCTTATCACTTTTCCTTAGATCATTCATGAACTCATGAATTTTGCTCTTTGGCTTTGCAGGGTATTCCACAGTCGCTATCATCTGACTCCCAAAACATTTTCCATGGACTTTCATCAACTGTAATGGACTGAACTTAGCGAAACAATATGTATGTATATATATATATATATATATATATATATATATATATATATATATATATATATATATATATATATATATATATATATATATATATATATATATTGAAATATATCTCCCTATGGTAACTGATTATTGTTTGAATGCGCGCCGCAACTTAGTAAATGGCTTTTCACAGCATTTAAATGCAGTTCAACTGCATTTGAACCCATTGAAAATAGGGTATGGTGGGGCATATTGGCTTTGTGCATATGGAACATAGATACATATATGGGAGGCATGATCAGAGAGTATATATGTATAACGGTGATATTTTTTATCATATATGCAGCAAAAGTTTAACTCAGCTCGATAAATAATCGATGCATATAGTTATCGATAAATATCGATATATAATGTATGATATATGCTGCATAATGTATGACTATATGATGTATGACATATGCTATAGTCTCTCTACAGATATGTGATATATGCTCTACAGACTCCCGTTATGCCGAAATTCGAGGAACTCTTAAAATTCTACGAATTATTGAATGTTTGAAATATGAAATATAATGAAATATAAAGAGAGATTTTGTAAGGGGGCCTCGTGATAGCTTTGAATGAAGGAGAGGTAACGAGATATATATGTACATATATATATATATATGTATATATATATATATACATATATTCTTTTCTTTGAGACCTCGTTTCATTGTCCCTGGAAAAGGAATCTACTTGAATAGATTCGGTATTCACGTAGATTCCTGTCTATTCTATCCTTGTGCAGGGTATCTGCCAGTCGAGCATGCCCGACTGCACCTCACTACTACATGCCATTTGGCTGATTGCGTAGTTAAGTTGCCTCTAGGTGCTCAAACGATTTCAACCACACACTTTACACACACACACACACACACACACACACATGAAAGCTAATTGCATGTGCGTGAGCTCTGCTGGCATTTGTTTTCGATCTGCACGCCCAATTGCCTCATTTGCCCCAGTCATGTGTGTGCGTGTGTGGTGCAGTGGTGCAGTGGTGCAGTGGTGCAGCATGCATTGTCACCAAATGCCGCCGCTTAGGCGACCCCAAACGTCCAATAGCCCTCAGCAAATTAGCTTCACTTCTATGGCCATCTCTCTCTCTCTCTCTCTCTCTCTCTCTCTCTCTCTCTTCCTCTTCTTCTTTTTGATATTATTTTAATATGCGACGCGAAAATATTCATATAAATTTTGCTTTTTTTCTTTCGCTGATGATTTATGCACAAACAACTCTCAACAGGCAAAGTAAATATATATATATATATTTATATATATATGTATATATAGTAGGTATATATATATATATATGTATATCTGTATAGCTATATATGTCAGTTGCAGCAGCCAAACAGCCAAGAGCCAATTTCTTTTCTACTATTTTAATTTATCGCCCGTCAGACGCGTCGTATACGCAAGGCTCATCCTATGCCAGGCGTACACGTGTGCGCACGTGTGTGTGTGTGTGTGCGTGTGTGTGTGTGTTGGCTGTGGGTATCTAATTAAAAATGCAGTTCGTTTAATTGACAGCTGCAGCGGTAACAGCTTTTTGTTAACTTCCAGCTACACGCGCTGCTGTCTCGCAGCCAATCAAAGAAGCCTCTCTGCACGCCATTAGGTACAGCAGGGTATGCACGACTAGCAGCTACTCTGCAGCTACAAAGCAATATGTTTTCAACAAGTTTCAACAAATTTCCTCCACATTTCAGTCAAATACAAGCTGACCCACTAAGAGTGATGCTACTTTCGATTACTATATTTCAGCACTCCTGCAAGTTATCGATAACTTTTGGATACATAAATGTCTATCAAGATGTGCCAATTAGGATGAATATACTAATAAGCTTATATAACACTTAACTGTATAGACAGTGTGGAAGAATGTGTCACAACATAACCATAAAATGTATGCTGACCCAGCATGATTGATACTATTTCCGATACCTATATTTTGGTCAGCTTGCCATTTATCGATAACTTTAAAAATGTAGAAACACTTGCGACGACTTGCCATTTAGAATGAATATATATACATATATATATGCTGGACTTTTATAAAACTGTGAGCTGTTTTAGCAGCTATGTTTATGCATGGCTTCAACTCGGACCCATGAAGAGTGATACTCTTTTAGATAGCTATATTTTAGCTATCGTTTGAGTTATCGATAACTTTTAAAATGTAGAAATACTTCTTAGGGCTTGTCATTTACCATGAATATAACTAAATTTCTGTAACAGGCAGATAAAACTAAGATAGTTATCATAAAGTATATACTTCGCCTCTTTCCCACAGTCCCTCCGCCCCCCGCCGTTTGCCCTCCCCTCTGCCCCTGCATATGCCATGTTTGGCATCTATCTATACCAGCATCCGCCCAGATTCGCCACCCTTAGCCACTTGCAACACAATTCCCTGTTTAGTTTTAAAACATAACGAGAAATACTTCAGATTTCTTGGGGCGCGCCATATGCCAGAGACACGCCCACTTCACACACTTCGCCCCCGCTGATGGCGGCCAATTGTAATGCAAATTTCGTGGGGCATGCCCTGACAGGGCCAGACTCTGAACTAGCTGCAGCTGACAGGCCTTCGGCGTGCCGAGCTCAGCCCAGTAGCAATCGCAATGGCAATCGCAATCGCCGCCATCCACATCCACATCCCCAAGTCTCCCGAGGCGGCACTGTGGGCTGAGCATACCGATTCAACTGATAAAATTCCATTCAGCTGTAATACTGTGATCAATCATCAATCACTAAATCAATCCGGCAGTCAGTCAACAGCATCAATAAATGAATTATTTATCATCATACAGATTTCAGCTCAATCTTGCTTTATAAACTCTTTATTGACCGTCAATCAGCGTCAATCATTCCTTCAATCTACATAATATACTTTTTTGCTTTACTTTATTGTATAATTAGCTAAGTTGCCCATTTTTTCTATGCACTATGCATAATATTCAGTGCCTCAATCATCAATCAGCCAATCAATCGCCATCAATCATGCTGTTTATTGACCTAATATGAAGTTTAGCTCAACTGAATCGTATATTATATTAAATTGTATATTAAGCCTCACATCAATCCTCAATCAGTCATTCAATCAGCATCATTCAATATCAATCATTCCACTAGACAACTGTGTATAGCTATTTTCCTAGTCATAATTTGTCTATACCCTACGTCAATCATCCATTAGTCAGTCAATCAGTCGGTCAATCAGCATCAATCATTCCGTTAGACCACTTCATATAGTTTGCTAAGCCTTCAAATTGTTCTATGCTTTAAATCAATCATCAATCACTCAGTCAATCAGCATCAATCAATCAATTAGTCTGCATAATAGGACTTGCTTTGCTTTACTCAGAGATTGTATCGTATTATTATCACATGATTTATATGTCAATCATCAATCAGTCAGTCAATCAGCATCAATCATTCAATTGACCTATAAAATTAGCTTCCCTTTACTCCAGCCAATATCTCCACACATGTAGATCTATAAATACGTCAATCAGGCAGTCAATCAGCATCAATCAACTAAGTCTATATTATAAATTAGCTTTTCCTCACTTCGTTTCATATCTGTGCTTTACTAGCTCCACATGATGTATCTGATATACATACATATGTGCGTCAACCTACTTCAATCATCAATCAGTCAGTCAATCATCATCAATTAATCAATTAGTCTCTGTTATAAGATTATCTTTGCTGTTCTCCAGCACATATCTGCTTAACATCTGTACATAATTTATCCGATATACCGATATATCTATAGCTCCATGCTTAGTCAACTTCATCTATAGTTTCTCTGCGATTCCATTTCGTTGCCACTGTGCACAGTTTTCATAATTTCAACGACCCCGGCGTAACTGGCAGGCAACTCAGACGCTGAATCAAAATCTAAAACTGAATCAGAATCAGAATCAGAATCAGAATCGGGATCTGAATCTGTGCGCAGTGCTGGGCTGATGGGCAGCCGTAACCCTGAGCGTGGCTGTCACCGCAGTGCGTTCACGGTGTCCTGGCTGGTGTGTCCGGCCACGTGAAGACGCCCAGGGGTCAGAGCGCGTGCCGGCGGGGTGGGTTTTAAGTAAACATTTATTCGCCTTATAAATGATTATCGTGCGCACTCAAGTGCCATCATCATCAATCAAATCAAATGTGAGTGCAACAGGATTGCGTATCCGAGAGACTCTCTCGCTCCCCCTTCTCCCCCTCGCCCTCTGTCCATCTCTTCGGTATATGTTGCCATATCTCCTGGCGTGTATCTGTTGTATGTTAATCGAGTACAAGTTTGCGGACGGTACCGGTTCGCCTTACCGCCGGGCTGCGGGTAATTTATGTTAATGAATTGCCGCCTTTCAGCGGCGGGCCCTGCCCGCCGTCCATCAATCAATCAATCAATTTCAATGCTGTCTCAAGTGCTCAACTTTTCAGCGGGCAGCTCATTAAACGCACAATGCCCAACATTGCAAATTGATCGGAGTAGAAGCACCACGGAATAACAAAGAAACGGAGAACGAACAAGAAGCAGAAGCAGAAACGAAATGAAATAAAATAATAATATGAATGCAAGATAAAAGCGTATTACGTTGAATTTCAAACAAGTTTAATTGGCGTCTGCCTCAGACCCACCACCACCACCACCACCACCCCCACTCCCACACCCACACTCCGCGCCAGTCGCATGGAAATGTCTGCGTTTGCACATTTTAAAGCAATTTCCTCAACGTGATTTCTGATCAATTTACCGCACCCTGAACGTCTGGCAAGGCTTTGAGCAAGCCACCCAGAGCCACCCACAACAAATTTGCCCACTTATGTAAGTGGTGCGCACTTTGAGAACTTGTCTAGCAATTTCCACAGCAACTCACACACCTCTTCCCTGCACCACCCACACCACCCACACACCACACACACACACACGTACTTCGCCTCGCATATATTTTTCAATTTGAATCGAATGCTGGGCAGCTGCCCAGGCACGTAGCCCACGTCGCTGGACCGAAACCAATGCAAAAAAAAAAAATAAAAAATCAAAACCGAAAACGAAAAGCAACAAAAAATTGGCTCAGGTTAACTGTGAAGCTCATAACCCAAGCATCTAAACTTATCTACTACTCGAACTGGGCCACGAGATGAATTTCACTTTGATTTGTGCATGCATTAGATGTGGCGAAGCGTGGCGCTTGACTTGGACTATAATATATATAAGTGTGTGAACCTGAGGTAAGAGAGGTGTATACACAGTTAGATAGAAGTAGGAACAGACGGACGGACCGACGGAAGAGTAATCGAATGATCGATCGAACGGACGTACGACTTGACGGAAGGACTGACGGGCGGACAAACGAACGGACAGGCGGACTTTCAGACGGAAGGACGCACGATTGAACAGAAGAGTTTACGGACAGATGAGCGGACGGGCGATCGAAGTGATCAAGTAGACAAACGAACGGATCGTAGGAATGAGCTTACACAGAAACAGACGCACGGACTATTGAACAGACGGAGGAGTAAATGGACGCAGGAACAGGTGAACGCACGGACGGATAGACAACGGAATGGATGAAAGATCGGATAAAGGGAGGGACGTATGAAGGAAAAAACGGACGGATGAATACACAAAAGAAGAAACGGATAGACAGATGGGAGTATGAGGGGGCAGAAAGACGGCCGAATGTACAGGCGGAAGAAGAAACTGACGAACGAGCGAACAGATGAGAAAAGGAATGAATGAAGTAGCGATCAAGCAGACGGATAGACAAACAGACGAACGACGGGACGAACGGTTGAAAGGTCGGACGAATGGGCGGAGGAATGAAGGCAGAAGCGGACGAACGAAGGTAGGGGCGGACGAACGAAGGTAGGGGCGGGCTAAAAGGACGGATGGGCAAAGGGACTAATGAAAGCCGAGACGAACGTGTGGACTATAGGTGTTGTATAGAATCGACTATAGATTCTAAACAATATTAAGTATGTGTATCCTTTGAGATCAGAGGATCAGTATCTACGGACCGCAAAAGCCCCTAATCGTTAAGTACAGGGTATAAAAAACAATATTCTTAGCTCTAGTTTGAAGTCGCAAAGCTCAAGGAGTCAGCAGTAGCAATATGGAAATATGTATATGTGTGTAGAAGGACATGTGTGATATATCTATATGTATTATAAATATTTTTATATATTTATTTAAGTTCTTATATTTCCTATAAAAGCCAATATATGAGAGACTCTAAGGTAAGTTTTCTCTTGAAGCCCAGACATGGAGTCATATATCAAGTCTAAAGTTACTAAGGGAGTTATGTATTTGAGGCTCAACATATTTGGGTACATATATCATTTCGATGCAGGATATATCAGCTATAAACCATATCAACCCTAACAATATCAGCCATAAACAATAACAGTTTCCTGCCCTAAATATTTGACATGAATCGAAAGCATTTGGGAGTCACAAGTGAAGTCCAAGGCAGCCCCGATATATGCAGCTATAGCTGAGCATATGTGCCTGCGATGCTGTTGCCGTTGCCATTGCGTATACAGTTATAAATTATGCATATCTCTAAGCACCGCTGTCAGCCAGTCACAGTGACATTCACATTGTGTCACGACTGTGATTTGCGTGTGTGTGAGCAGCAGCAGAGCTTGGCTTGTAATCAGTATGGTTGGGGAGAGGGGGGAGAGAGAGGGGTGTGTGTTTATGGTAATCAGCATGCTGCATTCGTTTTGTATGCAGCAATTTGTGGCAGGTGCTGCTGCTCCGCGAGAGTGAGTGAAAAGATGCTGGCAAATGCGAGCAGTTGATTTAACTGGCGCAGAAAATCAAAGGCGCTTCATCAGCGTCATTAATTTGATTTGTTTCCAGCAGCAACAACTAAGGAAACAGCAGGCAACTTGTGCTAAATCAACAGCATGAATAATGCAGCGAGCAGAGGAGATAGTGAGAGAGAGGGAGAAGGAGAGGGAGAGGGAGAGGGAGAGGGAGAGCGAGAGGGAGGTAAGGAGGTAGCTGGCTATAAGGGCCACTATTGAGTTTTTGTCACTTATTGGCAGCGAGCGCTATCTCAGTCACTCCCTCTTCTCTCTCTCTCTCTCTCTCTCTCTCTCTCTCTCTCTGGCTAATGCAATTACGCAATTCATGAAATTACAATAGCAATGTGACTTTAGCAACAATTTTCGTTACACACACACGCATGCAGCGTGCACATAACGGAAATTGCGAGTAAAATATCAATGGCCCCCAGCAGCAAATATATATATATATATATATATTTATATATATGCATGTATATGTATATATGTATAGCAAACGAAGCAGCGACAGCAGCCAACCAAGCAAGTTAATGATGTTGCGCTCGCTGCTCGCTGCTCGCTGCTGGCTGCTGGCTGCTGGCTGCCACACACTAATGCCAAAGACACCCACATACACACACACACACCCACAGCCACACACACACACCCACTCATGCATACACTCCTTCATAACAATCAAATTACCAGCTATGCAAACTGGCAATTTTTGCAGCAACATCTTAGTATCAAATGCCAAATCGCATCAAGGATTAGCAATATGTTGTCGCTTGGCTGTGCGGGCTAAACGCTCCGGCACGCCCACTTTTTAGCCCACTTTTTAGCAGTGACTCCTTAGCTAACCTGGCTAATTGCCATGTGCAGCGTAATGAATATACAGAGATTGATTTAATTCCTCCATTGCGGCGTACTCTAATGCAGATTTAAAATTGAAAATTGTCTGAAAAAAAAAAATTAAAAATGAAACAAAAATAAAATAAAATAAAACTGAAATAAAAATAAAACAAAAATAAAATAAAAAAAGAAATAAAATGAAAAAAAAAAACATAAGATAATAATAAAAATAAAATGAAATTGTGAAAAATAAAATAAGAATGCATACAAATTAAATAAAACAAATCTAGCAAAAATAAATATATATTAGACAAAAATACAATATTATTAAATCAGAAAAAAAATAATAAAATAAAGCAAAATAAACAGAATTGAAGAAATATAATAAATAAAATAAAATTGAAATAAAATCGAAATAAAATAAAACAAATAAAAATAATATTAAAAGAAAATAAAAAAAGCACATAAAAAAATAAAAATGCGCAAAATTAAATAGATATGAAATTAAAAAAAATAAATAAATAAAAAAAATAATCTAACATAAATGAAATAAAATAAAAATTAATATTCAGATTTAGACTAAAAAATAAATAAAAAAATAAAATACAATTGAGTAAAAAAAATAATTGTAATAAAAATGAAGATAAAATTAAGCTGCATTATGAACTAAATAGAAAAAAAAATAAAAATAAAATAAAAAATAAAATAAATCTGAAATAAAAAAACCAAAACAAGATAATATAAAACTGAACCGAAAATAAAATACAATTTTTATTTTATCAATGTATAATTGATGCAATTCTGGTAGAGTTTCAAAGAAATGAGAGGCTTATTCGATTTATAAGAATACATTTTAATTTGAAAGAATAATTTATAAAATTTAAAAATAAATATAAATAAAAAAAAAAACAAATATACAAATTAATTAATAATATATTTTGAATTAATAATTAAAGTATGCTTGAGCTGAATATTAATAATAAATATTATCTATGTATTTATTTATTCATTTATTAATTTTTACTTTGTTAAATATTTTCATGGCATCAAATAGAGCAATCTGAAGCATTCAACTGGAGCACAAATTTCTCATATTAAATTGAGTATCCAAAGTGTCTGAATAGAGAGCGCAAATCCCTTATTGTGTCAGCTGAAGCGCAAATTAAGTGTTGGCAGACATTGAAACATATTTATCGCTCTCTCTCTCCCTCTCTCTCTCTCTCTCTCTCTCTCTCTCTCTCTGGCTCGTAAAACAAATGCAATAAAATGCAAAAAGCTCTTTATGCAGCATGTTCCGCACCACACATACTCTACCTCTCTCTCTCTCTCTCTCTCTCTCTCTCTCTCTTTCTCTCTCTCTATCATAGTTATTGGGACTTGTCTGCATATATGAATTTCCTTGATTTTCTCTCACTTTTCCATTGTTTTCACCGCTTGATCATAAATTCGGTTGTCCAGATTCTGTGGCAAATGACTGAGCGCTGCCGGCAACACTGTTGCCCGCTTTATATTGCGCATTAAATGCATGAAGGGATGGCAGCTCAAGCTGCGCCAGCAACAAGCTTGCATCGAAAATTTTTGTAGCATACTTTTGAGCGCACGCAGTTTTTAAGGCTCTGTGGCCACGACACGTGCCCATGATCTCTTGAAAGCCTTTCTCGCCGCCATAATCATAAAATGCTGCTTAGCACTTATTTGAGTTTCGGGCGGCAAGCGGAGTTTTTATTGCCGCGCCGCTCGCATTAAGTAAATAAGCAGATTTCGATGTCTCGCCTGATGCTTTTATTTGCGTTGTTTGCTTTATTGTTGTCTGACCGGCCCAGACAGCGAGCTGTCCACTGTCCACGCGCACACACATACACACACGCATACACAGACACACATGATACTTTGATTGCAGCAAAACGAGATCGTTAAATCAAAACAACGACTTTCAGCACGTGTTTGTCCATTACCATGATAAATGGCCAAGGCCAAGGACATGTTCAAGGCAGCCAGGCAGCCAGGCAGTCAGCCAGCCTGTGTGTGCCACTGTAGCCATAGTCCTACTTATTCAGCCTGCATTTGATTGCCATTCGGCATAATTGTATGTTAATATCGAGGCGTCCAAGTGGCTCAACAGCTGGCGGCTGTTTCTACTCGCTGGAGTCGGAGCGGGCGCTGGAGCTGCCCGGACGGCAGCTAATATCGAATTTATTTGTAGTGCACACGCACACACGCCAGCCTAATGACAATAGCTGGGCACACACACACACACACACACACACACACACACACACACACACACACACATACAGACACACATGCAGCTTAGTGCGGTTGTCATACGCGCTTATGAGCTTGACCTTGACATTGTCACTGAAAACGCTGATAAACTAAGCCCTAATCCACTGGCATTATGTACATTCGGCACTTTGCCAGACTTGGCCAGAACAAGCATGACACACACACACACACACACACACACACACACACACAGTAAAACAAAAGCGTATGAGTCCTTGGACTGCTGCCGCCGCTGCCTTTTGGCTGTAAAAGCAGCACCAAAAATAAGTTTAACCAGCGCAAACTGCCTAAGCACGACTACAAAATACCCTGTTTTACTAGTAATAAGTATATACATGTATATATATATATATATATATATATATATATATATATATATATACCTATTCAATTGGCTAAATCATATATTCATACATTCAATCAACTGGTCAACCATAACCTCCATAACAAGCAACCCGTCCGCTCACACTCACAGGGTATTACGCGAATTGTGGCCCACACGCAACGAATGCGAAATAAAATCAATTTTCATTGTAATTGGCATCTTAAAGGTTTAAGCATCGTCCATTTCTATTATTAAAGTGGCCGGCGAGCGCCTTTGCTGCAGTAAGAGCCCAACATAACTAGCGAATGGGCACAGTGGGACAGAGCAGCTCAACATGAGCTCAAAAAATATATCACAGGAATGGGAGTTAATATATCAAGCATGTCAACAGTTATCGATAACTTCTGACTAATATATATATATAAATGAATATAAATTTTAAATAGATATTAATAAATATAAATTTGGGCTGAATGTCCTTTTCAACACTGTTTCTAAGGGTGCCTCTGGTGACTGGTTTCTGTGCCTGAAAGAAGTCTACAGGGGGCATTTATTCATATAAGGTTATCAAATATAGTCATGGTAACGATTTATGCAGGTAGAGCTTTTTAACACTGTAGCGCTGACCAACACTGGTTTCTGTTTCACTGTATGGTATACCCATCAAGCTCAGGTTTATAGCTATCTGAATCGTTATAACGAAATAGTTTTCCAATACTATTCTCAGTTTCAGATGGTTTCCTTTTCACAAAAAATCGTCAACAGTTTTCCAACACTACCGTTTTAAACCGTACTGGTTTGCAATACTGTCTACTGTTATTGCCAGCTGGCCTACACTTTGCTATTTTTATTTTATCTATGGTAAAACTTGAAAAGTTTTCCAACACTATTCATAATTTAATCATTTACCAACACTGGCGTTCATTTCCAATTACCTCCTCAGTTCGACTTATGTCTTACTCAACTTAATTTCGTAATACTCGTAAATCATAAACACTTTTGCAACACTGTTCTTGGCTATTCTCTGTTTCGTCCCGACGCGTCGACGGTGCAGTTGCAATCAAATCCCGTTTGACGACTGGCCCCGTTCGTGAGTCGTTGGCAGTTGATGCGGTGCCGGCGCATCAAGACATTAACTGACGTGACTACTTGGGCCTGGGTTGGCCCTCGCAACGCATTATCCTCGCTTATTGTCGTATATCAAATTTAATGGCTCCACTTGCCGCCTAGTCGGCTTCCTGAGCAGCTTTGCATTGTCTGTGACTGTGCGTGCGTCGCGCTCTTTAATGGCCCCTCCCTCTTTAAAGAGCCCCTCCAGCCGCCTGGTCGTTGCCATTGTATGCTGTATGCTGACAACCAGACGGCGCCCATATGTATGTCGCGACGGGACGTCCCGGCAAGATGTGTGTTTGCCACATGGACTCATCCGTAACGCCGCGCCGCCCGCCCGTTAATCAATCAACCTGCAAATTGAGAGTTGACATTAAAAAAAAAAAAAACAACAAAAAATTGTAAAAAGTCGACAAAAAACAGTCGCCCAGAATCAGTCAAAAATATGAGAAATAATAAAGTGAAACATGGCTCGCAGACATTTAAAATTTCCATATGTGCATACGATCTTAAAGATCGTAAAGAATTTATTAAAAAATGGAATATTAAATAAAACGAAATTCTAGATAAATATATTTGGGAGAAATATTATTTTATTTAAAACAAAAAAAATGTAAAAAATAAACTAAGCTTAATTTAAAATTGTTTTTATATTAATTAAAATTAATTTTATAAAAGCTATAAATATATATAAAAAATATATTGTATTAAATTTTATTGTATTTATGAAAACCAACTTTCAAAAATTTTATATAATATTAAAAAAAATTATTTAAAAAAAAATTAAAAATTAAAAAAAAGGTTATTTCAAGCAAGTTTTTCTTTATAATAAATTTATATTTTTGAATACATTTCTAAAGTTTACTTTTTGAAGAAAGTCGAAGTCGTAGAAGAATAAATATATAAAATTTATATTTGACTGAATTTTTGTTTTTGCTTATGTAAAGCAAAATTGTATATAATATTAAAAAATAATATTTAATGGACAGTTTTGCTTTATTTAAGTTCTGTTGTGTACGTTATAAGGAACATAAAATATATATTTTCTTGAATGTCACTGAGGGCTGAGCGACATCCGTCTGACTTTGTGTATAAATTTATGTAAAAGCCATTCGAAGGCAGCTTCTCAGAGTAACTCGATTTGAATTTAGTCTGTTTATGCCTTCACAAGGTATGCAGAACACATATTTGTATTCAATTGAAGAAACATTTCCAAAAATAGTTGCAACATAGAAATTTTTCAAATAAATTTTGTATATTTTTAAATGGATTTCATCTTGGATTTTATCTTGAGCACACGCTACGCATGCTTGGCCAAGCAAAATTCTTATAGATTTTTGCAATTATTTGAAATATTTCATTACGCCCAGAGCTCAGTCTCCGTTTGAGCCACTTCCGGCCCCGCCCACTGCATGTATGCCTATTGTTTGCTCTAATCACAGCTTCTCAGTTGAGTGCACAGCGTATTTGGTAGTCGGACATGCCCTTCTTGAAAAATGCCATAAATTATGAAAGCAAGAATGTTAAACAATGGAAAACTTTGCTTTGCTTCCCAGCACAGACTAAAGTCTTTGCGAGGCTTTCGCCTTTGCTGCCGCTGCTGCAGTCGCGAATGCAACAAACGCTGCCCCCGCCCCCTCCTAACCATCTCCCTGGGGGCTGAATATAACGGTTCAATGGCACACCTTTTGATTTTTCAAATAATTTCTGTTCAGCATTTCAGCTGTCAGCCCACACACACACACACACACACATACCCCCAGGCCAAACACACACACACGCAGACAAAGAATGGAAAACAGAAAATGAAGTTGTCGCGTGTCTCTGTCTCTGTTGCTGCTGCTGCTGCTGATGATGACATGTCGCCAATGTTGTCGTTGATTCAAAAAAATTTTAGTTGAAAATCGAACAATTTTCTGGCGGCGCTCAAAAATAGACTGGGTGTGCATCGAGTGGGTGGTGCGGCGGGCGGGCTTCGTTTCACTTGTTTTCACTTTTCGCGCTCGTCCTTGGCTCAGCCACGTGCCGAGCCGCTCACACGTCAAATTATGCTAATCAGGTGGCAGCCAAAAGCTGGCAGGGGCCAGCGCCCTCAGAGTCTCTAACGCCGCATAATCGATTGCTTCTCAGCCGAGAGACGAATGAAAAGCGCATAGAAAATGAATTTAATTTACCAATACCCGACGTCTCCCACATATAGACTACAAGGACCACAAGCCGCTGCCTGAGGATGTGACAGCCGAAAACAATTTCATGCTGGCCTGTGCAGCAGATAGAGGAGAGGAGCCGGCTCTATCGATTGAACGCTGCTCGGCAAAGGGACTTAAATATTCAAAATACGATCCACATTTGAATTTGTCAGAAATCCTGGTTAGAGTTGGAGATAAATTGAGCTTTTGGCGAGGGGGAAGCTTGTTTGGCGGCAACTGCAGCTTATAGAGGAGACAGATCGTGCAGAGGACACAGAGGATAGAGAGAATAAATAGAGAGAATACAGAGGATACGGAGGAGACAAAAGATACGGAGAAGACAAAAGATACAGAAGATACGAAGGATACAGAGGATACAGAAGAGACAGAAGATGCAGAGGAGATAGAAGATACAGAGGATACAAAGGATACAAAGGATACAGAGGAGACAGAAGATACAGAAGAGACAGAGGAGACAGAGGAGACAGAAGATATAGAAGATACAAGGGATAAAAAGGATACAGAGGATACAAAGGATACAAAGAATACAAAGGATACAGAGGAGACAGAAGATACGGAGAAGACAAAAGATACAGAAGATATAGAAGATACAACGGATACAAGGCATACAGAGGATACAAAGGATACAGAGGATACAGAAGAGACAGAAGATACAGAGGATACAAAGGATACAGAGGATGCAGAAGATGTAAAGGAGACAGAGGAGACAGCGCAGACAGCTCTTTTTCTCTTTCTCTTACTCTTTATCTCTCTCTCTCTCTCTCTCTCTCTCCCTCTCTTTCTTTCTGTCTTTCTGTCTGCAAATCAAGTGAAATTAGATTTGCAATTGTGAGATTGTAAACTGAATATAATGGAAGTAACTTTTGTCAGCACTCAATCGCATCATGGGGGATATACACTGAGCGCTGATTGGTTATTTCTCATTTGTCTGTCTCCCTCTCTGTCTCTTTCTCTGTCTCTGTCTCTGTCTCTGTGTGTGTTAGGCAAGTGTCGGGCAGCAGCTTCCTCGATGATGTGCAAATGCCAGCAGCTGACACAAAGAAGCAAAAACAAAGTGTATAATAAAAGTGAAATTTGTCAAGGGAATCGAGTGCATTCCGGCAAGCGCGACGGCAGCAACAAAGCTCAAAAACATCAATTTGTGCGAGGCGAGCCGCAGATAAAGCATGAAAATGCTATTGCAATGCTTCGCCAAGCAGCAACGAGATGGGCGAGTGGGAGTGGGAGTGGGAGTGGGAGTGGGAGTGGGAGTGGGAGTGGATGAGGTCGGCGCATTGGGGGATGTTGTCACGTACGACTGGGTAGCATCCAAATTGATAGTGTCATCAGTTGTGAAGTGTTGCAGCAATGCCTCAGCTGCTCCTGCTGCTGCTCTGGCAAATTGTGAATGTTGCATTGTGAATGACAAAGCATTTTGCCACTGCTGGAAGTCGTGTGGCGTGCGCCGGGCGGCGGGCGGCGGGCGGACGCCTGCCTGCCTGCGACACGAAACGTGTTAGACGGATTAACACGGAATAACCAGCAATTTGTAATCACATAGCTTGTCCGCCGGAACAATGCTGCGACATATGACTACAACTTCGGATTACATATTAATATCGCAGCGCCAACGAACTTATTTGTAGATATTCTTGACTACTTGGTAATTGGATTGACTTCTATACAGAAAGTTTGATAATGAAAATCAAGTGAAACAATAATTGAATTCGGCTTATTGTTTTTCAGAATACACATAGAAAAATATAGTCAAATATATATATAATATGGAATATATATATAATAAAAATGTGATATATATATATATATATTCCATAAATTTCCATAAACATCTCACTGCAGCTCTTTGAAGCTCATTTTCGTCTTTCATTCTACATTCTACACTTTGTTCTTTTCTATGGCTCAATCATGCAGTCAATCGTGTCATTCATTCAATCAGCAAAACTTTTTATCTGCACTGAAATGTAACTTGCTTACACTTAAGCCAAACGTTGCTGAACTTTAAGCAATTTGAGCGCTGCGAAAAGTTGCGAATCGCAGCTTCCACTTCAAGCTCGAGTGTCTTTAAATTGCCCAAGTCTGTGCAGACACCTGGATTACTTATCTCACTCTCTCTCTCTCTCTCTCTCTCTCTGTCTGTGAGTCCATCATCAACTGGGCTGCTCGCCTGAGGCTGTGCAGTTTAAAAAGCTTCGACATTTAGCTGCTGGCGCTGTTTAAAGTTTGTACTTCAGGTAATTACTTAATGTAAATAAAGCCCCTGGGCGATCTGAGCACTCACCACAGCCCACCTCGGCTACAAATGGCCTACACTTTGTTTGGCAGTTGGTGGGGCTAGTTGACATCATTCAAGCAGTCCAGCGGCTAATGGCCAACAGCCAACAGCTAGCAGCTAGCAGCAAGCAGCGCCCCCACTTTGTTATCACACAAAGTCAATGAATGGCAATAATCACGGCAAACTATTTGTACCCGCCTATCGCTTAGCCACGCTTCCCCCTCGCCTCGCCCGGCTTGAGCTGCTGAGTAATGATTCCCGAGTAGAGATCAGAGCAGAAAGAAAAAAGTAAAGCAAAAATCACGCACGCATATTGCAAAAACAAAAGCCCGAAACACTTAAATGCAGTGGGGGAGGGCGGGGTCTAAGTATCTTTGAGCTAATGTGCGAGACATGGGTAACGGTATATATGTATATATGGCTGAAGGCTTATGCTATATGCCCATATATGTATGTCTGTATGCGTATTTGTGGTGTATATGGCAGGCGACACGTCAACGGCAGCGTCTTGTGCTCCATTTGCAGGCATTTATATGTGTCAGCATGTCATGACCATCATCAATCACTTTTGAGTTATTTGTCAGTTGAGTTTCTCTTCTGTTCCTTTTCCCTTTATAATTTTTTCTTTTTTGAGATACCCTGCAACTGACAGGGATTGGGCACGACTGAGTAACACTAAAATTAAGATGGGGATGAAGAGCTGAATCTAGATATAGCATAAAATCGAAAGGATGCGCTGGAGTTTTTATGATAGTGATAATTATCGACCTTGAGTAGTTCTACTTCATCGATAAATATCGATTTTGAATGAAGTTTTTTTTTTTGAAAAAAAAAAAAGGTTAAGCTGGGAGTCTTATTCATTTATTACCTTATAAACTTGATATATATCGGTTTTAAAACTAGTTTTTTTTTGCACATATCTCAAAAATTAAAAAGGCTAGCAGCTCGTACTTAAACAGTTATATACAATAGTGCATTATGTATATAGCCTAAAAACTTCATAAAGATGGTGGCACAGATAACCAAGTTAATAGGGATTGACCTTCATTAGAGAGCGTAATCAGGTATAGATTAAGCTTATGTGTGTATATTCAAGAGCTTATCTAATATCTCCTAGAGACCATATCTTCCACATACAATTCTGATACCACATCTGCCACATACTATTTCTTCTAGATACTATACTGTATACTGTATCTCCTATATATCCCATATGGCCTATATACTGAAACGTCTATATCTTTAAGATGCTATATATCCAATATACTCTATATCCCACATTCTGTATTTCCTATATCTACTACATACCTTACCTCCTACATACTATATATCCTGTATAATATATCTCGTATATACTATATATGCTAGATATTATCCTATATAGTATATCTCCTAAGTCTCTCATTGAATATGTATACTAGATACTATATCCTGTATATTATATGATTTATGTACTATATATGTATATATATGTATATTATAGATAGATAGTATGTCATCTAAATCTCATTTATATATATTCTATATACTATATCTCCTAGATATTGTATATCCTAGATATTATATATCCTGTGTACTATATATCCTATATACTATATATGTTATATATTATACATATATCGTAGATAGTGTGTAACCTATATCTGTTATTGACTATATATCCTGTATACCATATCTCCTAGATGCTATATATCCTGTATACTATGTCACTATATCAGCTAGATACTATATATCCTGTATTCTATGCCTCCTATGTACTATATATGCTAGATAGTATTTATATATCCTAGATAGTATATCATTAAATCTCTTATTGACTATGTATTCTAGATACTGTATCTCCTAGATACTGTATCTCCTAGATACTATATCTCCTATTTACTATAACTCCCATTTACCATATCTCCCATATTCCTTATCTCCGTTATAACATATCTACCATATTCCATATCTCTGACTACCCACACATCCATAGGCATAGTAATAAGGTGCCCTCATCACAGGGTATTTGCTGCAGCGGTCATCTAACAGCCACTCGCCATTCTCTCTGACTTTGAAATGACGGGGGCGGGGGCGGGGGCGGGGGCTAAGCGGGTCGTGGGACACTCAATGTGGAGCTCGCTACATCTACATCTAGCAAGCTGACATTTATGAGCTGCCACTAGCCACAGCTCATGTGGGCAACTCGCACACCCCCAACGAACACACCCTCACACAGATAGAGAGAGGCGGAGGCGGAGGCACACACCCTAAATTTGGCTGCAGCTAGCTGCAGCGCCCCTTAAAAACTGAAAAACCGCTCGTCTGGCTACGTGTGGCCGCCATTTGTCTTGCTTAACTGAAGTGGCAGCATATTTGTGGCATCAATGTGGCCTACAGCCCCACCTGCCATGCCCCTCCCAGGGGAGGCATATTTCCATCATCGATTTGCGAGCCGAATCTGTGCCCAGCGGCGCGAGCTGCGTCTATTTTTGGCCTCTCACTAAATTAACAAATTATGCAATATTTTATTGTTGATTTTATTGTTTATTATCTTATTTTATACTTTGTTGGGCATTTGTTTGTTTGTTTGCTTGGTTTGCTTTGGTTTTCCTTTGCGCTCGTTGTAAAAAGGGACTGCGAAAACAAACAAAGCTTTATAAATAAATAAAGAAATGTGTAAAACTTTTTAATTTATGCAGATACACGCACACACACACACACTCGCACACTCACACACACACACACACACACACACACACACACACACACACACACACACACACACACACACACACACACACACACACACACACACACACACACACACACACACACACACACACACACACACACACACACACACTTAGTTGAGCTGTCTCTTTGCATATGAAAATGAGTTTGGTTTTTTAGCCATTTTTTTTGTTTTAGATATTTTTCTTTTTAATTTTCCTGCTTTTTTTTTTTTTGGTTGTTGTTATTTATTTTCCGCTACGTGGCCTCTGAAAATCCAATTAACGAAGTCAAATTGAAAAACTATCAAAGTGCATTAATGTTGGAATTTTTTGACACTTTGATGGGCAGCGCTAAAATTAATTTTTTGTCAATTTGCCGCAGCCTCACTCGAGGCGACGCGCTGCTGCCCTGCACAGTTAATTGACATATTATATATATATATATATATATATATATATATATAAATTTGTATGGTTTTATATATATATATATATATATATATATATATATATATATATATATATATATATATATATATATATATATATATATATATATGACCCTCAATATATGGCCAAGAAATGTCGCTGGCAGAAACAGACAAATATTGCTGCCTCTGTATCATAATATTGTGCTTGGCAGCCATACGCAGCAGTTCGGCAGTTCGCAAAGTCTTAGAGATTTCTAAACGCTTTCAGCAGGCTGTGATAAGAATGCTTAGTTTCTGTTTCTCAAAATAATACTACTACTTCCAATATTTGGCTAAATTTGTATGGTTTTTTTTCCACACGTTAAATTGCTTTGAATGTCTTCGACCAATCACTTGGCGGCCAAAACGGAACTTTGAATCAGCTCTCTTCTAGACGGAAGCCCGGAACGTCCGCCATGTCAGGCTCCTCTGTGTTGGGCATACGGTACGATGACGGCGTTGTGATCGCGGCCGACACGCTCGTCACCTACGGCAACTCGGCCCGATTTCAGAACGTGACTCGCGTGCTGCGGATCGACGATAACATTCTGCTGGGCGGTGGAGGGAACTTCGCTGACTTACAGTCGATAGAGAGTACGCTCAATCAGAAGGTGAACGAAAACTACTGCCGGAACGATGGCGTCGTCTTATGGCCAGGGTCTGTGCAGACCTGGCTAACGCGCCTCCTCCACTGCCGTCGCACCATGAAGGATCCGCTGCGCGTGGCCCTGGTCGTTGGCGGACTCGATCCCGAATGCGAGCCGTTTCTCGGTGTCCTCGATTCGCGTGGCGCGGCCCAAAATAGTTACACGGTAGCCACCGGCTTTGCTCGAGCTTTAGCCTTGCCGTTCATACGCGAACGGAAGCCCAAAGATCGGGACTTCACGCAGCTAGAAGCAGTCAATCTGGTGCGCGAATGCATGAGACTCCTCTACTATCGCGACACGCACAGCATCTCACAATATCAGGTCGGCATTTGCACGAAGAATGAGTGCTGCGTGAAAGGTCCCTTCAAGTCGGAAGAGTACTGGGAAGTGGCTAAATTCTCCTCGGGATTTTGACTAAAAGATAAATTCAATACACTACATATGTGTCGTAATGCTTATTGACTTGTTGTCCCTAAGCATTCAGCACTTGACCCGATTTTTGCAAAAAAAAATGCTTTATCACATTTTTGTCAAAAATGGCAAAATTTAAAAAATTTGACTTTTGAATGAAGATCGATAGTAGAGCTTTATACGATTCGAAAATGGTACACAACTCTGAAATCGGACAAATAATACCCGAGATAGAGTCACCCAAAGTTAAGCAAAAAGTCTATTTCGGCACTTGATCCGATTTTTGCAAAAAAAATGCTTAATCACATTTTTGTCAAAAATGGCAAAATTTAAAAAATTTGACTTTTGAATGAGGATCGCTAGTAGAGCTTTATACGATTCGAAAATGGTACACAACTCTGAAATCGGACAAATAATACCCGAGATAGAGTCACCCAAAGTTAAGCAAAAAGTCTATTTCGGCACTTGATCCGATTTTTGCAAAAAAAATGCTTAATCACATTTTTGTCAAAAATGGCAAAATTTAAAAAATTTGACTTTAAGCTCGCAGTTATAACTCGACTAAAGGCAAGTTCAAAGTTGAAAGAGACAACGAAAGTGTCAACTGTTAACTAGAAGTTAACTGCTTGAAAGACAGTTAGCTCAGTGCTAAGCAGATGCAAATTGCATGCGGCTGCGAGCTCCGAGACCTGCTCCCGCACGGCTGTCACCTGTCTCCAACAGAATTGCAATCGCCTGAAAGCTAATTACTTAATTGCTTGCATAGTCAGCTCAATTTCCATTTCCCAGTTAATTTCCATTTACATTTTTGGGTTTCGCATTTGTATTTCGTCTTCATCTTCGATTTGGTGTCAGAACAATGCCAGCGCCCAGCCAGTGTTGGGTAATGCCCGTTTAATTAGCCTAATGATGCTGCTGCCGCTGCTGCTGCTGGCAGCAAAGTTCTCCTAGGCAGCTGCCGCGTGTTCACAACTCATTTGCAACTAATTAAATTTTTGCAACAATTTGTCAGCAAGTTGCTCAGTCGGGTCACATAAACTTGCCAACTTTTCATTCCAGCTCATTACGAGCTGATGCTGATTCTGCTCCTGCTGCTGCTGCTGCGTCGCCAAACACCACCAAAAAACAAACAAACAAACAAACACCAACCGCCAAACCATCAACGCACCAAGCACCAAGCGCCTCTTATAATTTCATTTCCGGCAATCTACTTTTTGGCCATTGTGCACTCGTAGAGCAGCTAGGAAATTAAATTGCAAACACTATGCGGCAGAAGCACTATTTGAGACCCCCCTCACCCCCCAGCGACTAGCCTATCCCATAAGCAGGGGGTTGGCTGGGGGGTAGATTGCGGGTTTCTATGAAGTTTTGCAATGTCTGTCGCAGACAGCAAACGCATCTGATTCGATGAGTTAGTCTAGTTATATCCGCTGCGTTCGCTCTGGGCGAAAAGCTCTCTGAATACCCTGTAATTTAGCTCGAACTCAGTTTTAATCAACTATTCATATAGATAATCTTATAAGGTGTCTTTCAGAGCTGTTACAGGGCATCTTTTCTAAATAAATCGTGTGACATGGATTTTACAGGGTATCTACTAGTCAATCAACACTCGCTTGCCAGCTTTAAACTATTCGAATACCCTATAATACAACAGCCATTCACTTTTACTTGGGCATTCCTGTAGATCAAGTGGCACAGATTTTGCAGGGTATCTACTAGTCCATCATCTATTACGCTCTCCAGCTGAAAGCTCTGCAAATGTCCTCTAATTCAATTTTAACTAACTTTAGCTTAACTATTCACATAGGGCATGCGACATGCTGTTTACAGGGTATCTACTAGTCCAAAATTCACATATAAAATCTTTTAAGGTAAGAGATATACTGTTTGCCCTCTTTACTCACAATTCATATAGAAAATCCTTTTGGTTAAAAGATATACTGTTTACAGGGTAACTACTAGCCCATCAACCCTCGTTTGCCAGCACATAGCTCTAAGAGATACCCTCTAATAGTCTCATAGCTCACTTTTTACTAAGCTCTTCCCATAAACACTTACAGTAGGTAAACTAGTTCGTGCCGGGTATCTGCTCGTCCATCAGCCTTTCCCGTTCGTCTCCTGCATCATTTTCAAGGGTCGCCTCGTTTGGCCTTTGACGCCTGCCTCAATTTCCGTTGGGCAAAGTTTCCCAATTTTTTTTTCTCTGCATAATTATGTGCCGAGGCTTAGGCAGCAACGGACTTCACCTAGACACTTGTTATCTCATATTTGTCAGCAGTTCGTCGCCTTTCCGTCGTCCCTTTCCGCTCTATGTATGTATATACATAAAGCCCTGCTGCTTAAAGTTGATATGCAAAACTACAAAAAAATGCTAAACTTGTTTACTATTGCAAGTGGGAAGGCAACTCAAGCAGATCCCTGGAATAAGTAATTGAAAAATAATACATGCGCTCACTCTCTCTGCAAGAGAGTTGAAGCTTTTCAAATATAAGTATACATATAATATATCAAGTATATTACTAATTGGATGGATTTTTCTTTAAGTCTTCAAGCACTTTTTCATATTATATAAAGTTTAACTCGCTTTGGGCAAGCCAGGCTTTAAGGAGTAAGCACATGCAGCTGTATACTTCAATGCTTCCACATAACTGACAGAAATCGCTAAGGTATCAAATAGCATATTTACTCAAATTAAGACTCGCTTCGGACCACACCCTCTCCATATTCCCTTACAGTACAAAATCTGCTAAAAGTCGCAATCAGCGCAAAAAAGTCGAACTTTGTGGGCTACTGCTTTGCGCAGGGGCCTTATATGCATTGTGGTGGCCACTCTGCGCTGTGGTTGCAGTGCTTTAACCTCTCTAAGAATGGGGTCTGGGGCGGCTGCTGCTAACAATATTTTCTTTGTGTGCGCGCTGCGGTTGGACGGGCGGGCGTGGTGTCTGTGGGTGAATTTGCTTTCGATGCGCACCTGCTGCACTGGCAAAGCCTGACCAGAAGCAACAGTGGCATAATAACAATAAAAGGGCAAGAGTTGGCCAGAGCTAAGCAGCTGACTAGATACCCTATAAAAAGGCTAAAACTTTGACTAAAGTTAGCCACTGCAGTGGCTCGCAGTAGACCCACAAAAGCTTGCTTTGATTATTAATTATCAATGCCAACCAATATGCCCACTTTAGTCAGTCTTTACAGGGTAGTGCTAGCCATATGACAACATTAGCAGCTGCTGCTGCTCCCACAATCTATTAGCATGGTCAAAACCTGCGTCGGCTCGCTCGCCCCACTTCAGGCTGAACATCGAAAGTGCAAATGCAAATTTTGTTTGCGCCGAGTGTGGACTATAACTAGGGCTGTAATTAAATTAGAAAGCATTAGCAACTAACTGGACTTTAACAGAATTATAGTGTTGCAAAATATTTGCTGTGTGCCGTGTGCCTGCAAGTGTCAACAGCGCTGCAGACGGGGCCACCGACGCGGGCCCTCAACGTGGTTGCAAGCGTGAAATTAAATGATGGCTACTGAGCATAGCGATACACTCACACAGACAGAGCAGAGAGAGAGAGAGAGAGAGAGAGAGAGAGAGAGAGACACGTGCACTCACACCCACTCACACATGTCGGCTGTGGCATTTGTCAGAGACTTCGTGGGTCGCACACTGTGCAACAAATATGAAAATTTGATGCAAATGCTCGCAGCAGCCAAAGCTCGACTCGTTAGTCCGTGTGTCCACTGTACGGTGGGGTTAGACGGGCAGACTGTTAGCTTGGCAAAGGGATTTGTTGTCCAGCCGCAGCAACCGCAGTCGCAGTCGCCTCTCATGAATGTGACACGCAGATGGCACCGGGGTTAAGGCCTTAGCGCAGTCCGCCCACAGCTGCGGCTTTTGTCTTCTGTGCTTGTCACTCGACGGCGCTGATGCTAGATGATGGCAGTTGATTGCGTACTATCGATGACCGATAGGCATGGGTAGGGCTATCGCAGGTGAACAGAGATGAGAGTAGCTCATATAAAGACACGCAGTTGCTATCGATAAACGATAAGTATGGGCAATAGCAGTGATGGCTTTATAAATGCCATGAGTGCTTGCTTTCGATAACTGATAATTATCGATATGCATGTCTCAGGCATCAGCGATGATGTCAGCATATCCTTAGACGTCAGTTTGCTATCGATAAACGATAAATACTGGAAATATCAATGGTGGCTATCGATAGTCGATACATATTGACATGGTTGTTTCAGGCAGCAGCGACGATGACAATATATCGATACGCGAAATAGATAGCTACATATATGAGATTATATAAAGACTCTATGCTATCGGTAATCGATAAGTGTCTCAAGAATCAACGACAATGCCAGCAGTCACAACTGCTTGCTGTCGATAGGCAATCGGAATGGGTTTCGAAATCTAAAAATGATCTCGATAGAAGAATGTCTGATATCGATAGGCGATTATAGCAGTATAGACGACAGACAACTGGCTGCTATCGATAAGCAATACGAATCAGAAAGATTGTTTCTGGCAGCAGTAGCTGGAAATCGATAAACAGTAAGTATAGGCAACATCGATAGTCGACTGCCTGACAGCGCAGCACTCGACCTGCTGCACTCACGACTGGGCCACAGGCCGAGCAACTTTTAATGAAGCACTAATTAATTGATAGCTGATATTACCTCAAGTATCTTTGGAAATTGACGCAAATTGCATGCATGCTTTTGCCCTGAATAAAAATAGCACGGACGGTCAAAATGAGGGAGGCAGCGAGGCCGAGGGTGGCACCCAGAGGCAGAGCGGAAGGCAGACTCAAGGATATACATACGAGTCTATATATATATATATATGTATACATATATGCTGTACCTTGGCTTTTAGCTCAAGTTTCGGGGTTTTAGTTTTCATTACGTGGCTGCAAAACTTTACTTCATTACTTATTACACATTACACATTACACATTGCGCATTGCGCATTACGCATTACACATTACACGTTACACATACGCCACGTAGTCAGGGCAACGCGCTGGGGCAAGTTGTTTTCTTGCAAATTACTTGCAACACTCGAAGCCTCGAACAATTATTATCTGTTTCGTATCTCCCGTTGGCATAATGAAGGATGTCAACAACTTTGCCAGAGGTACAGAGCCACCGAGCCATCCAGCCACCGAGCCACCGAGCCACCGTGCTCTTCTTGACAAATTAATTTTCCGTTATTTGATTTTTTTCCTCAGTAAAAATAGGCAAATTGAATTTCGTTTTAATTAAAAGACTTTTGGCGTCTTATTGAATTTTTGGCTATTAATAAATTTGATGTATACGCATTGCCAAGGCACTGCCTTTGTTCCGCTACGCTTCACAGTCACGGCGAGCGCTGACAATCGATCACGATATGCCATCAATCACGACTCTGCTTATCTATCCGAATCTCGCCCTCCTGCGCCCTCCTAATGAATATGAATAATAAATTTGAGCCTGCTGCGCACACGCCCCTATTTCACTCCAAGCACACAGCACATCACATATGCGCTGCTAATTTACTCTGTCCGGCAGCATATTATTAGAGCTAATTATGTTGATTCATAAATTAGAAACACCTTTTGATTGTACAACAACGCGTGTGACAAATGCGGCGACCTGGCGGCGGTCCTTGTTGCGTGTGACTGAAATGGTAATGGCCGCTCACACCTGCCCCCGAGAGCTGCGATACGTATGTTGTGTCGACCCAGTTGCCAGCTGAACGAATACACAAATTGAGCTACAAATTTAAATATGACAAGGGGAAGATATATACATATATGTATATAGATATATGTATATATATATATATATAGATATATATATATATATATATATATATATATATATATATAGATATATTTATGTGCTAAGCTTTAGTCTTTAGTGAAGACTTCGCTTCAACTTAATGAAATATTATGTAGAATATAGAAAAGCCGGAGAGACGAACGGACAAACGGACAGGTGAAGGGCTGGGGGGACAGGCAGCCAGACCTACGGGCAAATAGACTAACGGATAGACGGACGCCTAGGCGGATGGATAGACGTACGGAGAGGCGAAAGGACGTACGGATGGATGGATGCATAGACAAACGGATCGATAGATAGACGGATGCATATTCGGATATAGAAGCGGAGGGATAGACGGTTAGACGGATAGACAGACGGATAGACAGACGGATAGACGGAAGGATAGACGGGCGGAAAGACGGGTGGAGAAACGACGTACGGATAGATGGACGCATAGATAAACGGATCGATAGATAGATGGATGCATATACGGATATAGAAGCGGATGGATAGACGGACGGGTAGGCGGGCGAATAGACGGACGGATAAACGGACGGATGGATGGACGGAAAACGGGTGGATAGACGAAAGGACATACGGACGAATTGATAAACGGATGGATAGATAGACGGGTGGATAAACATATGCATAGATAGACGGATGAATATACGGATATAGAAGCGGAGGGATAGACGGACGGATAGCCGAATGGATAGATAGACGAATCGAGAGACGAACGGATGGAAGGACGGGCGGAGAGACGAACGGATAGACAATTAATTGATAGACGCATGGACAGACGGATGGGTAGGCGAATGGACAGACGGATAGACGGACTAACACACAGATAGACGGACGGATAGACGAAAATATAGACGGACAGTCCTCAAGAATACATATAGTACTCTAGCCCGTGCCACGATTCCTTCCGCCCTTTTCACACATATTCAAAAAACCCTTTTATGGAGCATAGCAGAAGCTGGACCAATATTTCTACATTTGCGGCTTCATTGTTGGCGAAAGGGGCGTTGTTTTTGGCCAAAATGCATTAGCCAAGCACAAAAGGGCCCAGAATGTGCTGGTCATCGTTTAACACTATTTATTGTATTGTCATGCCTGCCAAGAGTTGGTTATAAATGATTGTAATCAAACGATCTGACCCACTTATCAACCACTTGACATGGTAAGTGCTCGACCAGCAGGGATAATAAATATATATGTGCGACAGACATAAAAAAAGAGGAATCATATTTTAATTGGTAAAGGAAGCTGACAAAAGGGCTAAATGGGTTTAATGTGAAAAGAAAAAGAGACAGACAGACAGACAGAGAGAGAGAGAGAGAGAGAGAGAGAGAGAGAGAGAGAGAGAGAGAGAGAGAGACCTGCACCACTTTACTATATAACACCTAATTCGAATAAAATAAATTTTCTTTTTATGGACGAAAACTAACAAAAGTTGTTTGAAGTCGCAACTGCTGGGCCAGGTCGTTGCGGCGACTATTGATGGCGCTTTGAGTGAGACGGAGACACTGTGGGCCAGCCGCAAAGTGTGCTGCTGACCCTTTGGCCACACATTGTCGGTTGTCGGTTGCTGGACACCAATTGGTGGCTTCTGGTTGAGCTGAATTGCGTCAGCTGCAGCGGCTGGACTTTAAGTGAGTTCCAGGCTAGGTTCAAATCGTTTCCATCATGCACAGCTAATTATGTGCCAAAAGGTCACTCAAAGCACAACCGCATTTCAGAATTGATAGTTCTCTCTGTGGGTGGCTGGCTGCGTCTCTCAGTGTTCGCTCTGGCGGTTGGGTTTTGGGGCTTTTGCAATTAGGGGCAGCTGGACCAGGGTCAGGCACGGCGCACCAACACACAAAGGGTCAGACAAAGGCTTCGCCCGACGGCCGGCTACATTTTAATTTAAATGCATGCTGCCATTATATATATATATATATATATCTAAAATATATACATATCTATATATATATATAAATATATATATATATATATACTGTTGCTGTTGTGCTTTGCCATTTGTCTGCGGTTTGTCTGAGCGTTTTTGGGTCTTCGGGCTCTATGTTTAATTGCAAGGGAATTTTTGCCATTTGCCGTCTTCTCGGCATCCGTTTTCATTTTTATTCTTTATTTAGATGATGTTAACGTTCGCTCGTTTTGTAATTTTTGTAATTTGCGCTAATAGCCCGGAGCGCAGATATAAAACCTATTAACACAAATGAAAGACACTTGAAGCTTTCATTATGCCCCAGCATCAGCGATATGAACTAAACAAAGCGACGGCCGCAACTAAATTTTATTCATTAATTAGCTTTAAGACGCCCAATTAGAGACGAGTTTTTCAATTTGTTCGAAATTCTGAGCGAATGTCTTCATTGAAAGCCCTCTAGAATTTCAAGAGTATTGCCCAAGGTGGAGCTATATCTATCGGACTGCATTTAGCTGGGAGAATCAAAGCACAATTTGATGTTTTTTTACCTAAAAAAAATATTTTTAAAAGTTTTTAAATATACAGAAATATATTATTTAATATAAATAAAACTATGCCAACATGCATAAGATTCGGTTTTTAGGCCTGAAGGCCTTTGTCGCTCTGGCTTAAAACAAAAATTGTTATTTAGAATTAGTTCTTGGTAACAATAAAAAATAAATAAATAAATAAATTCTAGTTGAAACTTTGGGTTCTCCGACGGTCGAGCGGATGCAGTCCCTTCAGTCTTCTTCTGGTTCGATCGTTAGCCAGATTAGATACGAGTCTGTCCGCATATCTTGAGCTGTGCCGCCCAATAAGCTCTGCAATTGTAGGGATTGCTAAGGCTCAGTTCCCAAACCAGCTCGCACCGGTAAGCCTTTGCTTTGGAGTATCTGGGTCTTATTAGTCGTGATCCTCGCCGTCGAGGAATTCCATACAGGAATGTTCACACAACTATGCACTTTTATATGGTTGATTTGCATTTGAGTGTCAGTTTACTCGAAGCTCTCAGCAGCCAGTCAGGTTCTTCAATTTGAGTTTGCAGCTAGTGGCCACTTTGCTGATATGAGCTTTAAGTGTTAGTCGTCTATCGAGCGTGACTGGCTTTTCTGACGCTAGCAATTGGGTATCCTAGAGCCACATCTGGACAGTTATAATTCAGTATATATTTTGTTTTAATTTTCAATCACAGTTGATACATGTATACAATTACTAACAACTCTTAGTAATACTAACAAATATTAACAATAGAGATACCAAACAGTTGCATTGAGGGTAGAGGACTGTGAAGAGTAGCGAAGTTTCCATTGTGAGCTGCAGGCTTAGAGTCTCCATCAGCGAAATTCAATTAAAGGCAGTCTCTTTTTTTATTATTTATTATTTGGAATAACTGCAATCTCTAGAAGAGCGCTGAGAATATGAGGCTGTTAGAGCAGGCATTGGGCATCGAGCATATTCGCACTCCCCCATCATACACTGCTCTGCCTCTGTCTATGGCCATCAACTCCCTGTGCGTTTGCAACTCAAGCAGGCGCAGCAGTAGTTGCAGCTCGCTGGCCAAATATATTCGCTTGAACAAATATCATGTTGCTTTGCTATTAGTAGCGAAATTTGTATGCAAACACTCAAAGGTATTGCCTAAGCCTAAGGCTCGCCTGCCATCGAGTGGAGCAGGCAAAGCTGAATGGCAAATAAACAGAGCCGAGGGCTGTGCTAGGTGCCTTAATGAATAGCTGGCTTAGTAACTGAGTAACTGAGTGTGTGTGTGTGAGAGAGAGAGAGAGAGAGTGTGTGCGTGTGTGTGTGTGTTAGTGAGGTGCATAAATTCGATTGAAAATTAATTAGTGACCGTTGGCAGGGCCTGCCGCAGTGCGAAAACAATACTCAAAAGCCTAATTGCCTTTGATTATGTGCGTTTATCGATGCCAGGGACTAGGATATGGGCTTACGCTGGAGAGAGAGAGAGAGAGAGAGAGAGAGAGAGAGAGAGACACACACACGCATTAAATTGGCATTAGGTGTCGGCAAACATGGAGCTCTGTGGGCTCGCTAGCCTTGGACACGACTTAGGCTCAGCCCGGAGCAGTGGCAGCTGCCGGGAGTAAGGCCTAGAGCTGTAGCAGGGCCGATGGCTGGGCGTGGCAGTCCTTTTTCTGTTGGCAACGGCATGCCACATTGTCGCCTTGACTTTTATTTATTTTGTTAGACGCATTTTGAAAAGCCAATAAGCAGCTCCTGATTGATTATCTGTTGCCGCCCGTATCACTGTTGTTATTGTTCGACTTTAATGTGAAGCTGTGTGTGTGCGTGTGTGTGTGCGTGTGTGTGCGTGTGTGCGTGTGCCTCAATCAATTTGGCGTGAAATAAATGAGGCATGTGCAGCATATTTGTTGCCTACTTTTCGGGGCCCGGCTGCGCGCAAAGGCTTAAAACTTATCAGCTGGCTCGACTCCAGCTGCCGCCGCTGCCGCTGCTGCTTCCTCTTGTATAATATATATTTATTTTTTCATGGCGAGGCTTACGCGCAGCAAACTGCAGCCATTATAAATAGCTCACGTCTAACGAAAGCCCCGACTGCGGTTAGCCTTGCCACACAGTAGCAGCCCAGACCAGGAGCAGGAGCAGAAGCAGAAGCAGGAGCTGGAGCAGGAGCAGGAGCAGGCCAGGCCGCATGCCACTTGCACAGCTACCAGCCTAAGTTGATTGGCAGTTGAGTGTGTGTGTGTGTGTGTGTGTGTGTGTGTGTGTGTGAGAGTGTGTGTGGGAGTCTATGTGTGTGGAAGCGCAACTGCCGCGAAAGTGCGGCAACTGCACTTTGCTGCTTTTTCCATCAGATGCTAAGGACATTTTCTGGCTACGCACTGACACTCGCACACACCCACCCACCCACACACACACACACAGTCACGCCCACACAAATATGCCAAAGGCTAAAAGCCAACGAAATCTCATGACTTTGATGAGAACTTTCAAGTGCAGCTGGCAGCCATAGACCAACCCAAACGCCCAACCACCTAAGCAACCACACAACCACACAGCCATTCAACTTAGCGAGAAGTGCATTAAATTTGAATGAAGAAACGACACAGTCTTTTCCTCATTTTCGTTGCAGTTACCTACCTCTCACTCCCTCTCCTTCGCTCCGTCTCTCTCTCTCTCTCTCTCTCTCTCTCTCTCTCTGACTCAGTTGCAATTTTGTTTTATAGTTGCCCATTTTCTCCGCCCAGCTCGTTGCATATTTGACTGCTGCAGCGTGTGTGTGTGTTTTTGTGTGTCTGTGTGTGTGTGTTTCCCTTATGCATTTTGTATAAGCGCCTAGCCAGCTCACATGGGCGTGGCAGCCATCAAACAGTTAAGCCAGCCAGCCAGCCAGCCAGCATCCATATGCAAATGAGCTGAAGTCGCCATCAATTTGATCACGTTTTAGAACTTTCACTTTATCATATAAATTGCAGATAATGCTGACTGACTGCAAGGATAATGAACGAAACGAAAGGATTCTCGTCTCAATTGTCCCTCATCAAATGAAGGGCTTAATATTGCCCGAGCCAGAAGACAAAAGTTTGCTCTAATAGTTCGCCTGAGCTTATCATCAATATAAGCACAAAGACAACCTACATACATATATATACATATATATATATGTACTCTTATATATATATGTATATATATACTCTTATATATATATATCTATTGTTTGCTTATAAATGCCTTCATCAGGTGCTTAGGCAACTAGTTTGCACAAATTTTTAGCTGCCTTTTGGCCATTTCGTTCAGGCAAACTTTGATTGTTTGAGCCAAGGGTTTGCATAACAGCTCCAAATTGATTCTAATCCAAAGTTTTATTTTACACAGGTCAACGGAATTTGGTAAGCAAACATCAGATTACGCTTTTCGGAAAGTTTTCTTACCCTTCTTCTGCCAAAGCTGAAGCTGGAACTGAACTGTGAACTCATACTAAACAATGCTTGCTTTTTTGGCTCGAATTGAATTGCTTTTATAGTTGAGACTTTATTTTCATGGACAGTTTATTGAGAATTTCAAGCGCTTTTAAATTGAAATTAAATTGTTTTTGCTACAAAATTATTGTATAACAATAATATTAGATAAATAAATATAAATGCAGAACATTTTTTATAGAATTTTAATATATTAATGTAACAGACATTATATAAATAAATATAAAGTTTTTAAACTTTATGAAATTAATTTTAATTTTGATAGACTTTAAGATAGAATTTTTCACTAATAAAAGTTTGCAAAATTTTAAAATTATTTTTAATACATAATTTATTCTAAAATAAAATTTCAAAAAAATTTTAAATTAACTTTTAGTAGAGCAAAATAATACCTGAAGCTACATGCATTGCTACTGAGCCCAAAATATGTAAGGAAAATTTTTCAGTTTTATTGCAGAATATTTTTTGTTTTCTCTAATTCTGGTTGCTCTGTGCTCAAATTTATTATTATTATTAAATCAATTATGATTAAATTATTATAAAAATATTACAGTGTTGTTATTAAATTATTATTTAGTCCTAATCATTAATGATTATTAAATTACTAATTATTAATAAATTATTATCAATTTATTATTAAATCATAATCAAAATATAAAATTCTTATTAAATTATTATTAAATTATTTTAAGACTACTAAATTATTACTAAATATTTTTTTTAAATGATTTTAAAATTATTATTTATGATTTAATAATCATTATTATTAATGAATTAATTATCAATTTTATTATCAAATTATTATTTAATTATAAACTAAATTATTATGAAATTGTTAGAGAAGTATTATTGAATCATTATAAAAATGTTACTAAATTATTATTAAAATATTATTTGTATTAAATTATTGTCTAAATATTATTAAATTGTGTTAAAATTTGTATGAAATTATTATTTAATAATTTATAAATTATTACTAAATTATTTTCAAACAATTATTAAATCAGTATTAAAATATTCAAGAATTCTTATAAAATTCTAATAATATTATTATTTATATATTATTAATTTGTTTTAAAAATATTACTAAATTATTATCAAAATATTATTATTATTAAATTATTATTTAATAATTATTAAATTATTATAAAATTTGTGTTAAACTGTTACTTAATTATTAATAAATTATTATAAAATTATTTTCAATTTAATTTTAAATCAATATTAAAATATTAAACTATTATAAAGTTAATTTGAAACTCTTATAAAATTCATAAAAAATAAATATTAAATCATTATCGAAATATTTTAAAATTATTTTCAATTTAATTTTAAATCAATATTAAAATATTAAACTATTATAAAGTTAATTTGAAATTCTTATAAAATTCATAAAAAAGAAATATTAAATCATTATCGAAATATTTTAAAATTATTACAAAATTATTATAGAAATATTTTGAAAGCTTAAGCAAAGCCTAAAATATGACTTGGAAAAAGTATAGCTACCATATAGAGCACAGCTTAAAGGTTCTCCCTTAACACTCCATGACTAACTCTACTAAATCATGGCAATGTTGCGCTCTCAACCCAGCTCAACCCTAGCCCTAGCCACTTACAGATCAGCTCCGCTCAGCAGCTCAAGTTGCACTCAATGCAGCAGCTCAGCGAGCGTCGCTCATGGAATTGGGTCGATGACGTCATCGCGTCTGGGCGCGCTATCGAGCGGGCCATCTGTGTCAGCGCGCTGTGTAGCTGCGCTGCGTAGCGCTTGGCTTGGCTATCAGCGCGCCGATCACCGAAATGATTTTGCGCAGTTCTCACGCGAATTCCATGTTCAACGTACGTGAACTATGCTGGCTGCAGCTGTGGCTCTGGCTGCCCATCCTCGCCGGCAGCGCTGCCCGGCTGCCCAGCCAAGTGCAGCGTCACATGAACACGAGCGTCAATCCGTGCGAGGACTTCTACGAGCACGCCTGCGGCGGCTGGACGCAGGCGCATGCCGCTGACCCCTACGCCAGCCAGCTGGAGCAGCTGGACTACGAGTACCACGAGCGTCTGGCTGAGCTGCTGGAGCAGCCGCCGGAGCCGGGGGCAGAGGTCGACGAGCCGCGCTTTGTCCAGCTGCTGCGCGCTAACTATGCCGCCTGCCGCAGCCTCGAGAAGCGCTACGATGCGGCGCAGTTCGTGCGCTTCCTGGCCAAGTGGAGAGCAGATGAGCTGATACGACTGCTGAAGGCCTACGGCTTGGCTGAGCTGCTGCAGCACGAGGAGACTGAGGAGGAGGAGGAGGAGGAGGCGGAGGAGCAGGAGTCACTTAGTGATGCGGCGCAGCGGCTGCTGCAGCTGCAGTTGCCCTGGCCCAATCCCGACGAGGTGGCCGAGGCCGACGACAATGCGATGCTCAGCCACTCCAGCTTCAGGCAGCTGCAGAGCCAGCTGCAGCCGCTGGGCGTCGGCGCACGCAAGCTCTGGAGCCAGCTGCGCAGGCTGGAGCAGCAGCTCAGCCGCTGCGCGGCGGCGTCTGAGGCGCAGCTGACCACGCCCACGCCCACGCCCACGCCCACGCTCTGGCTGCTGCCGCTGCCTATGGCAGGCATCAAACTTACTCCAGGCTATCTGAGCTGCGTGTCCGCGCTGCTGGCCGCGCAGCCGGCGTCGCTGCTCGCACAGTATCTGCAGCTGCGGCTGCTGCGAGTGCTGCGCCTGCTGCCCGCGCCGCAGTTCGGGCGGGCGCAGTGCGCGGCTCAGTCGCGCCAGCTGCTGACGCACGCGGCCGTCTGGGTGCTGGAGCAGCAACAGCCGCCGTCGCAGCGACAGCTCACGCACGAGACAATGCATCAGCTGTTCGGGCAACTGCGTGACCGGTTCAGGCTCCAGCTGCAGGCGAACCGCAATGAGTTCGGCAACGGCACGCAGCACTTTCTGCTGCAGAAGCTCCAGCGCATGCGGCTGCGCGTGGGCGTGCTGCCCAGCGGCAGCTCGGCGCAGCAGCGGCAGCAGCTCGAGACGCACTACGGCCAGCTGCAGCTGAAGGCGAGCGATTACTATGGCAATCTGCAGGCCGTGCTGCAGCAGACGCAGCGCTGGGCGCAGGCAGAGGCAGAGGCAGAGGCAGAGGCAGCTGCGCCAGCGGACGATGAGCTCTTCCTGGTGCAGTCGGATGGCTTTGGCAGCTACGCCTCCTGCTTTTTCCTCTTCTCGAGCAATTTGGTCGTCCTGCCGCACTCGCTGCTCGCCCCCGAGCTGTACAGGCCGCAGCAGCCGAAGCTGCTCACGCACAGCGCGCTGGGCTTTCTGCTCGCCCACGAGCTCTCCCATGGCTTCGATCTGAGCGGTGTGGTCTACGATGGGCGTGGCCAGCTGGCTGCCAAGCAGCAAAGGCAGCGCCTGTCCAGCAATGCGCGCTTTGCCAGCCAGAAGAGCTGCCTGAAGCGACGCTACACGGAAATCGCCGACGAGAAGTTCGCCGATGTCAACGGACTCGCCCTGGCCTACGACAGCTACTTTGCGACGCAGCAGCGACAGCCCGGCTATGGCAAGGCGCAACAGCACTTCTTTCTCAACTTTGCTCAGTTCTTCTGTCGCGACGATGAGCAGCTGGAGGACGTGAGTGTCCACGGCAGCAGTCGGCAGCGGGTGAACGATGCCGTCGCCAGTTCGCGCCAGTTTGCGCGGGCCTTCAACTGCGAGCGCAGCCAGCAGCAGCAGGCGGCGTGTCAGCTCTACTAACTTGTGATAGATCATAGAGAGAAATGTATACATATACATAAATATATACTACATAATGTATTCATAAATTTAAAAAACAATAGAGAGTGGCTTGAGTCAAGAAGTGGGCCTAGCAGAGAGGCAGATCTGCTTCAATCCATCCTCAGCTTCAAGCTTGACCTATGGCTAAAGGTGTCCCAAAACTCACGCAAGATTTGATTTATACGCCATTTATACAGTAAAATATTGTTAGCAGCAAAAAAAAAGTACAGCGTGATAGCTGACAGTTTAGGGCTATAAAAACTGGAGCCCACTTATAGTAAGAAGAGTTAGTTGAATGGATTATGAAACAGCATAAAGTAGATGTTGATACTTTGAACAAAATCAATTTTAGTTATGATTCATTTTCATTTTTGTTAATCGACAAAATTATTGAATTTATGCATAAATAACCCTATACTATATACTATATAAATCAATAAAAAATTTATAATTTTTAAATATAAAATTGTGTTTTTAATCAAAATTACTTCTTGCGTAAGTTTTAAGACAGCCTATGTATAATACGTGAGAGGCATAAGACTCAAGAGAACTTACCTGACCAGAAGACTCCATTGCAGAAGTAGAGGCATGAGACTCGAGGGTATTAAGAGCTCAATACACTTAGCGAGTGTTTTCATTGGCAGCTCTATATTGCAGGAATTCCTCAGCAAGACTAAAAGCCACAACAAGCCCCAACAAGCCTTCTCCAATACAGTAGCTCTCAAACTCAATTCCTGGCCAGCTAAGTAAGCCTAATATCAGCTGCAGGCAAATTTATGTTAACCAATGGCTTCTTCCTCAACAAAGCAATGTCCACTGCTCGAAATAATTCAATAAGTCGCAAAAACATTTTAAAGTTACACAGATTTTTATTTATTTCCACTCAGACAGAAAACTTGAAGTTTTTATTTTATTTTTGTAATTTTTGTTTTGTTTTGTATTTTTGTTGTTGTTGTTTTCTTTGTATTCATATCTTGTTCTCTTACGGCGCTAATTTACATACATTTAAAACATTTAAACTTGAAATTGGTTGTAGTTTAAAATAAGTACTTGTACACAGACATATCAACATTGAATCGCTTTATTACTTACACAAATATGCATGTATATAGGTATGTATGTATTTGTATATGTATATATAGTATATGTACCTAGGCCAAAAAAAAAAATACTATAACTATTAAATATCAATGAATATATATATATGAATACACATATATGTATATATATTTTTTTTTATTTTTTAATATATATATATTTTTCATATTTTGTTTTCTTTCATATTTTTTTTTTTTATCAATTTTGTTTTTCTTGTCCTGCGACTGAAACTTATTGTTTGTCAACTTGTTTGGAAATTCGTTTTATTCGAAAATATTTTGACTGTCATTTAAATTCGTCAAACTTTGGGGCTCAAAAGGTTTACGAATTTAAATGAGATTTTCTTCGAAATATTTTCGTTCGTTGGATTTCTTTTTTTCAGATTAGTTGCTTAAACTTTAATTAGATTTTCGCCGCACAAAAATAAACGTTATCCGATGTAAATACATTACAACTACATATGTCTTCACATAGATCAGTTTGCATTGTTTTGTTTTAGGTTTCATCTTCTTTTGTTTTAGTCCATTCCTGTATTTCATTTTTGTTTTCTCTTTATCATAATTTAGCTTAGAGATATATTTGTATTTTTTTTTTTAAGAATTTCAAAATTTTCTGATTAGCTATAAATATATATATATATATGTATATATTTATGTATGTATGTAAGTACATAGCTACGTTTTTTGTCTGTATATATGTATATTTATCAGTTTTCTTTTCTTCATTTTTCTCGTAAACATTTATTTTTTTTTAACTTTTATTTCTAGTAGAGTGAGATGTAGACATTTAAAGTTTTTTTCCTTTTCTTTTACAGGTAGTTACTTCTTTTATTTAATTTATATTATTATTTATTTTTTTACTATATATTTAATATTTTTAATCCATCATTTAGTTTTCTTTAATAATTTATTTTGTTTATTATTTATTTTTTATAATAATTATTTTAAAGTGTTTTATTTCTTTTCATTTATATTTATTATTTTGTATTGATTTTTAATTATGTAATATCTATTATTTTTTATTATTTAATATTTATTATTTTTATTTATTTTTTATTATTTATTATTCATTTTTTAATATTCTTTATTTATTATGTATTATTTATTAATATTTTAATTTTAATTTTAATTAATTTATTTTTATATATATTTTATTTCAAGTTCAGTTTCATTTTATTTTCTTTTATTTATATTTAATTTTTATTTATTATTAAAACTTTTAATATTTCATTTGTATTTTTCCCATTCAATCTTAATTTTATTTTTATTTGTTTTTCTGTTGTTATTCTATTTAAATTTCACATTTATTTAATACACATTCATAAATACACACGGCAATAGATATTTAACTTTGTTTTTGTTTTGTTTTGTTTTTTTTTCACGTGAACTAGAACAAACATTGAACGTCTATAATATCTGTAAGTGTTTCGCCTGAATAGTAAACGTCTTGAATAAACTGTGATCAAAGTTGTTGTTGTTGTTGTTGTGGTATTAGTATTGGTATTTTTAGTATAGTTGGTTATCCCAATAGTAGATTCCATTACGCATAGACAAACTTCCCGTTGCTGGCATCCTCACGTTCGCTTGGCTCAACTACTTCCTAATGGAACTTGTAATTAGTTGGTTTGAAACCAGAGTATTCGCACTTTTTCTCTCTCTCTCTCTCTTTATATTATATCTTTCTCTCTCTATCTCTCTTTTATAATAAATCCTTTGTAGGCCTAGACATTGCGCTCCTCGGCTATGATTTCCATGTTGCTCGTGCGACGCTGCTGAAAATGATGATGATGATGTAGATGCTGATGCTGATGCTGCGGCGCCTTGCTAATTGCCTCCGATGCGCTCAAGCCGGAGCCGTCGGCAGCGGCGGTGCACTTGCAGACGGCGGCGCTGCGGTGCTGGTCGCTGCTGCCGCGCCGCGGCACCAACATCACCAATTACTAGAGGACAGTCTCGTTGGTGTTGGTGCAGGTGCGTGGGCCATTCACCATCGAGTACTTCGACGAGCTGTCCTTCTTGCCGGCCATGCGGCCCATGAAGATCTCCTTGAAGGTCTCGCGGAACTGGCGCGACATGCCGCAGTAGATGCCAAAGTTGATCGGGTAGCTCAGCACCAGGAAGAAGTTGGTCAGCATGATGAATATGTTGGCGATGCCGTAGTCCAGGAACTCGATGATCAGTGAGCTGACAATGTGCATGGAGGTGACGACGGCAATGGGTATTTCGGCGATGAGAAACACCGACACCACCACAATCAGCATCAGGGTGGTGCAGTTGGAGTCGCGCAGCTTCTTGCACTCCTTCTTCCGGTTCTCCCGGAACAGCAGCTTGCGTCGCTCCTGCGCCTGCCGCAGCGCCGCGAACAGCAAAATATTCAAAGTTACCAGAATGATGCACGGCAGCAGATTGACGAACACCACCCGGAACAGGTAGTAGCTGGTGTAGTACAGATTGACGCCGATGTATTCGTGCACCCACAGTGACGTCTCCAGGTGGCACACCTCGGTCTCGTTGCCGTTCCACTCGATCTGAACGGGTATATAGGTGCGGTCGAAGAAGCGCGGCAGCTGGTGCAGAAAGGCCAGCAGCGCGATGTAGAAGGTGCAGCGCTTCACGCGCGGCATCGTGCACCAGGTGCGTGCCATGGGTGCATGGCAGACGTAGATGTACCTGGAAATAGGGGATAAAGTCTTGAGTGATGGCAGTAGAAGAATTTAGTAGGCAGATGATGTGGCAGGGCATGAGTCGAAGAGTCAGGAGTGTGCCAGGAGTGAGCTAGGAATGACGTAGGAGTGACGTAGGAGTGAGCTAGGAATGAGCTAGAAGTGAGCTGGGAGTGAGCTAGGAGTGAGCTTGGAGTGAGCTAGGAGTGACCTAGGAGTGAGCTAGGAGTGAGCTAGGAGTGAGCTTGGAGTGAGCTAGGAGTGACCTAGGAGTGAGCTAGGAGTGAGCTAGGAGTGAGCTAGGAGTGAGCTAGGAGTGAGCTAGGAGTGAGCTAGGAGTGAGCTAGGAGTGAGCTAGGAGTGAGCTAGGAGTGAGCTAGGAGTGAGCTAGGAGTGAGCTAGGAGTGAGCTAGGAGTGACCTAGGAGTGAGCTAGGAGTGAGCTAGGAGTGACCTAGGAGTGAGCTAGGAGTGAGCTAGGAGTGAGCTAGGAGTGAGCTAGGAGTGAGCTAGGAGTGAGCTAGGAGTGAGCTAGGAGTGAGCTAGGAGTGAGCTAGGAGTGAGCTAGGAGTGAGCTAGGAGTGAGCCAGGAGTGAGCTAGGAATGAGCTAGGAGTGATCTAGGAGTGAGCCAGGAGTGAGCTAGGAGTGAGCTAGTCATCAGCGGCTTCAGCTGCTTCTGCACTTCACAAGCTCACGCTGATCAGCTGCCATCGATATGCCCAAATGTGCTCTCGGGCCATAAAGCTGTATTGAATTAGCCACGTTAACAGTCTATAAAATCGAAATGCTTCGCGCAGTGGCTTATTAAGTGCTTCAAAAGCTGTTGTTCAGCACATGGCCAAATTTGAAAAGACATTTTCAGCTCATAGCTAGGCGCATGTAAATTTGATTCATTACACACACACACACACACATATATATATATATATATATATATATATATATATATATATATATATATATATATATATATATATATATATATATCGCTTCAGCCTGAAAGTGAAATGGTGTGTGGCGCGCATGCATCAAGTCGGACTTTGTCTGAGGGCCATTAGGGCGTCTGGCAATGGATTTTATTCATGAAATGTTAGCCGAGTCGAGGCGGCACATTTGCCTAATATGATTTGATGGCCCAGGACTAACCCAATTTATGATGGCAACGCTGCTGTCACCTGCCAATTGACGGCGGCAGGTGAGACCGCACGCGCAATCAAAGCCTGATCTAAGGGCAAAACCTAATCAAGTTGGCGCTTTATAATTTCATCATTTTAATCATTTTCATAATTCGCGTAATGCGCGCAAAGTGCTCGAGCTTAAGAAAACTTTCAACAGCTTTTTAGTTTTTCGTCCATGAAGGTCAACATGCCCCACGCCCCCCAGTCGATATCCTGGCTTAGGAGAGTATGTCTGCGCTAAGCTGGCGCAGCTTTTGCTAGACTCCGACTAATTTATGCGCATAATTATGGGCACGCCCCCCCCCCCTCCTCTTAATACAGGACGGCCAGGCAGTGTCCTTTGGCTTGGTCCTCGCTGGATGCCACTTCAAAATGGTTTTCAATCAATCTTTCATTGAACCTTTGTCAAGCGGGGATTTCATTAAAGTTGAAAGCAATCGTAAACAAAGGCGTTTAGTCCCCAAATGGAATTGATATTAATAATTGAATGAGCAGCGTTTAGCCACGCCCTCTATGCATTCGTCAGCGAGCCGGAATAATAAATCAGCGGAATAAACGCAATTCATCCAGCCAAATAATTAGTATGAGTAATTAGCATATTCCACTGAAGATGGATGAGCACAAATCCACTTCAAATGCGCCACGCGCAACTAACCCAAACTGTCCAATGTCGCCGCCATTCGCAGCCGGAGTAATTACTCAACTGATTCGGTTTGATTACGAGTGCTCGCTCAGCGAGTACTTGCAAGTACTCAGAGCTTAGTTGACGATTGGTTGTGTAGTGCAACTCAGCAGAGTCAACAGTTCGTAAACATTTTACTCCCTTTTTATGTGCCAGCTGGAAGTGCTTGCCTCTCAAATACACCAGAATAAACTACATAGTTTCTTTAAGCTACATTCTTCTCAAAGAACATCAATTTTGTGGTCTACACACACAGATATTAACTGTTGAGGGTGCGCTATGCCGCTGATGCGACTTTAGCAAACGTTTTTTTGTAAGCTTTTCTTTAAAAATATTTAAAAAATACTTCTTGAAACGATACTGAACCCAATTTACTATATTTTAAAAGGAATAAAGTAGAGCTTAATAGAAAAAAAGTTTTAAGACTTTAGCTCAAACGATATGGCAAATATTCAACATTTACGGGGAGTGGAAAGAGTGCTTTATACTGATGACGTGATGTATATTGTATGGTGTCGACCACGCCTACTTTTGTCTATTTTGTATATCCTTTTCGAATGAACTTAGCAGAAGCTTCCATAAATTGATTGCACTAAACTATAATTTATAATTTAATTATATATGTACATATATAATTACATATATACAATTTCCATGTAAGTCGCAAATTTATCAAATATATTTGCGATAAATTTGAGCTACGATCCGAGCACTACTACTACTATTTTAATACTATTTACTACTGAAATATCTACTACTATTTTACTAAAATATACCACTGGAGCTTTTACTATTGTTAACTACTACAACTACTTCTCGTACTTCTGCTACTACTTCTGCTACTACTTCTACTACTACTTCTACTACTACTTCTACTACTACTTCTACTACTACTTCTACTACTTCTACTTCTTCTTCTACTACTACTACTACTACTACTACTACTACTTCTACTACTACTATTTCTATTTTTTACCACTTCTACTTCTCCGACTTTTACTACTGCTTCAACTATTTGTCTTACCACTACTACAATCGATCTGTATTATTTCACTACTATCACTATGTATACGTTTGCTACTACTTTTACTTATACCACTGCTTATACTGCTCCTCCTTCCCTGTATGCAGTTATAACTTCAACATTAAATTTGCTTTTAGTCTATTTCTCTTACACACTTACACTCTCTCTCACACACACACTTAGCTGGCTGTCACAGCGTTCGATGCGTTGTCCGATTCTTAGTTTTTTCTGTTAGTCACTCGAATTTCAGCTGAAATACCAAAAGTTGACAGCAGCGCAGTTGGACAGTGCCAGCAACAACAACAAAAACAAAAACAACAACAACAACAACAACAACAACAACAACAACAACAACAATAATAACAGCAATAATAACAATAAACGTTGACTGTTTTATCGCGCTATTTGTCCTCGGGCAATTTTCAACGCATTTTACAAAATGTGAGCTGAGGGATGTCAGCTGAATGTGTCCCCCGCTACCAAAGCAAATTATTTAGCTATTTGCTGCACACACACACACACACCCACACACATACATACACATGGACAAACACACATACACACACACACACATACACATGCACACTCACACCGCTAAAACAGCGACCACTTGAAGCCGTCCGCATCGCATAATGGCACAAATATTTATGACTATTTTTATAGAACATTTTCTTCTCTCTCTGAATTTTTGTTTTTGTTCTCCACTCCTCAAAAGTCCGTTTTTTGTGTGTGCCTCCCAAAATTTTGCTGTTTTTTTTTATTTATTTACAGGCTGTAAAATTTATGATGCCACACATGAGTTAATAGAACAATGCGCCCGGCCTCAAGTGGCCCTCGAGAGTTTCTAGATGCGAATGCGAGTTTTATATACATTTCATAGAGAGGAGGATTGCGGGGGAGGGGCCGGTGGGCGTAGCGGCACATACATACACACACACACACTCACGATTTATGTTGCCAATTTAATACATATTAGTTTATTGTTTTTCATTTGGTTCTTTCTTCGTTTCATAGAGACAATATGCATATAAAACATTTACAGCATCGACTGACCCCCGTTCACGGCCAGAGCTTATTTATGGCTCTGCAGCGAAACGATTTGGGCCTAAGCCCAGTTGACACTTGGCTTGAAGCAGCAGCAGGAATAAAAAACTGATTCTTGATTTCATTACGAGAAACTCAAATGTGTGCATAATGAAATTGTAGACTTAAGGACTTTGCTCGAAATGCTTATACCACATATAGCTGAAGTTTGTCGTTGTTTTTAAGCCAATTGAATGGGCCCAAAGGTAAATCGAATGACAGTTTATATAAAAACAATTGAAACCAATTAAATGTTGTCAGAAACATACTTACACACATTTGATTGAAATCGAATAGCAAATAGCAATTTGTCAATTCCGATTTAGTTTTGCATTTTGCTTCGTTTGAAAAATATTTCAGGGTTGGAAATGGGTGAAAAAAGCATAAAAGAAAATAGGTGAAGTGGTAATTGGAATTTGATATGAAATTCTAATCAAATTGAAGAGAAAAAATGAAAAAAAAATGAAAAAAAAAAAAAAAAATAATAATAAGACTAAGAGGGAAACTATTAAAAAAAGAATAAGGTGAACTAAACAATTATTATTATTAAATATTGAAAGGTATAAATAAGAAAATTTAAGTTTTTATTACAAATTACAGTTTTAACTTATTACTGAATATTATAGATATATAAATATGTAAAATACATAAATAAATTATTTATGTATCTATATGTAAAATATATAAATATATATTTTTAACATTTATATAATGAGTGTATATTTTTTTAAATTTTATATATTTATATATTTATATGTCTTTTTTAATATTTTACAAAATATATATTAAGTTATATGAATATTTAAAAAATATATATAATTATATTTCCTCAAAACTTATGCTGGAATACTCCTATTCAACTATCAAAGAATAGCATTTGGATTAATTTGTTCCAGCAATACGGTCGCACTTATATATGTCACTCGCTTTTGAACGATGTAGATGTGGTGTGATGTTGCACAGTGAAAGGAGTGCAGTAAATATAAAAATGCAAGACACAACAGTAAAGGTTTTCAATAATTTATTTAGTTTCTTTTCTTTTTAAATATTTTTCTTTGATTAATTCTCAATATTTTTGCAATCGCTTTAGAGAATCAGCAAAAAAGTAGGCAACAAAAGCAGGCGAGAAGAGATTTGTAAGACAAATGCGATTGATTGGCAGACACACTCTCCCACTCACACACACACACACATATACTCACACACAGTCACCCCCACTCAGTCGCAGTACATGTCATGTTTATAGCCATTGGCAGAGACAACACGCACATTACTCATACGACGCGTTAACTGGACGAAAGACGGCTCTGGCGCACGGAGGCTGGATTTTCTTATATTTTGTCGTTTGCTTTTGTTTTTCTTCTCAGCTTCTGCTTCGCGCATAATTTGTATGGCAGAGACAGCGCTGAGTGTATTGGCAACACGACAGGCAACGTGACCGACTGAGCACAGCTGATTTATTATCCCATTGACAAGTCAAGAGCTCTCACAGCCAGCCAGCCAGCCAGCCATCCAGCCAGCCAGTGTAAGTCAGTTGTGGCCGTCGACAGTTGATGAGTGATATTTAAACATGTGCGAGTGCAAGTCAAAGCAAAAGTATTTATCACATATTTACCTTTGCACGGCCAGGGCCAGAGTCAGCCAGACGGAGATGGTGTGACACATGGCGGGCATGATCTGTAAGTAACCAAAAGAACAAAGATGAGAACAGGAGCTTAAGCAGTGTGCAGCAATTAACCTAAGTACATAAGTGGGCTAAAGATGGGGCAGAAGATGGAAAGGTGGCAAAATAAATGGAAATTAAATCAAAGTATTTTGGGTATGCGCAATATAAGAAGAGAGCTCTACAATGTACATAATAATATGATATATTAAATATTAAAAATATATAAAAAAATATAAATAAATGGAAATTAAATCAAAATATTTGGGGTATGCGCAATATAAGAAGAGAGCTCTACAACTTATATAATAATATGATATATTAAATATTAAAAATATATAATTTATCTGCTTTTATGCCTGGCATAAGAATCACATCTTTCAAGAGGCTCCCATCAGCTGACTTAGCTGGCCGTCCAGTTGCACTGTTCTCTCAGCTATGGCTGCTCGAAAGCTAAATCTGAATCAATTTATATCAGTTGTCTGTAGCAATAGTTGCACTTTCTTTGCCGTCCAGCAGTCTGTCTCTCGTGCAGGCCAAAGAGTGTGAGCTGAAGCCATGTTGCTGATGCTCAAGCTGCACTTTCAACCATTACCCGGACAACACTTTATGTTTATATAAATGGCAAGTCGCATCAAATATTTCTACATTTAAATTTGTATCAATAACTTGAAAGATAATTCAAATATATTTAAGGGAAATAGCATCACTCTTATCTGGTCACCCCCTACTGCTACCTACCTTCAACTGACGTTAATTAATTTGCCGCATTTGATGTGCTCTTCAAGCACAACAACATTATGCCAGCATCAAAAAGAGCAGCCAGCGAAAAGCTGCTGTTATTCAATGCATTGCGAGTGCATAGCCAAGTGCAGTTTGTGCAACAAACTGTGGCCTAATCCGATTTGTATGAATTTAGCCAACAACTCGTCGAGAGATATAAACACAGGCGCAGCTGCAATTACAGACTCACTGCTCTTGTTCTTGTTGTTGTTGTTGTTGTTGCTGAGAGCAATGGTTGTTAAAGGGAGACGGAGCAGCACTCGACTGGCACATTAACATGGCCATTAAAACGCGCCCGGCCGTGCCTTTTCGAGAGGCACATAAATTGCGTCGGCGCATGTTGCGAACGAAGTCTTCGACTTTAGTTGCAATGGTCGCCTGGCGGTTATTACAGCCTCAGTGTATGTATGTGAGCTGAATTTTATGGCCGTCATACGCAGATAGCCGGAGACATGGCCGGAGACGCACAGCCACTCCAACTACTCGAGGCGACCCCAGCACAGCATGAAATTTGGCTGCTACAAATCCCCTGGGAGTCAAGTCACAGCACGTAGCACCAGCACCAGCACCAGCACCAGCAACAGCACCAGCACGAGCAGCAATGGGGACAACAATGGGGCACATCTTATCAGCTCGACACTACTCCATTGAAATGAGTAAACAGTTTTGCTTTATGCCGCCATCTTTCAGCATCTCTCGGGGGCCCAACCCCTTTTGCACACACCTTCATCAGCTGCTGCTGCTGCTCTAAACGAGCGCCATAAATTGAAAATGTTGATTAATCAAGGCAAACGTGCGACAGCGCCAACTTCGCGGGGCAAACAGAAGAAGCATGAGAGTGCAAACGAAAGAATGAATGAGTGAATGAATGAATACGTTGAATGAGCTGTGGGGTGGCTGAGCGGGTGGTTGGCTGGTTGGCTGACTTGCTGGCTAGGCTGGTTTGTTGCTTGGTTAGTTTGTTTGGTCGCTTCTGACACTTCAGTTAGTTTGCGGCAGTTGGCAGCTGGCAGTTGGCATAAAAACTTGCGCCTCCATCAACTTTTGGTCTTTCATTATGCTGACAGAAATGAACACAGACGTAACGTAGCAGCAAATGCGATAACGATAACGATAACGATACCGATAACGTTACAACTAAGGGTGGCAGCTACACTAACGGTACGGTATGCTTACGCGTCATACATCAGCAGCAGCAGCAACGGCAGCAGCAGCAGCAGCAGAGACAAAGGACGCCAACTTGCAGTCAAGCATTTTATTTAGGTCAATGAGCGTCTATATGGCTCTTGGCCCCCGCTGTCAGCCATGTTGCCACCTTGCCCTAAACAAACCCCATGCTCTACTCCAAAAGTAACCCTCTTGAACTTGCCCAAGCAATTAAAAGATGCTGCTGCTGCTGGTGCTCCTGCTGCTGCTCCTTCATCATCAGCTGCTTCTTCATCTTTTTCTAGTTCTACAGTAAACAACACGAGCGCTGAGCCGCGTTGAGGTTTTTTGTGTTTTTCTGTTTTCCCGCTTTTTTTTTTTTTTGTTTTGTTTTGTTTACCTCATTGAAAATGCTGTAGACCAGACACATGGAGACCGGATGCATGGGCTTGTAATGATTGCCAAATGTGTACATATACCAGAGCCCAGGAGCGGGAAAGACAACCGTCAGCAGATCGCAAATGGCCATGCCTGCAAGAGAGAGAGAGAGAGAGAGCGTTAGAGAATAGGAGCAAACAACAATGTGACAAATTGGATTAGAGTGTGGATAAATGAACAATGACCCAGCCATAGCTTGGGCTTAAAAACACGTTTGGCCTTTGCTAATTTGACCCCTTGGCCAGGCTCTCACTTAAGCCAGCTACTGCCAGCTTTCTGCCTAAGTTAACTAATTTAGTTTTGATGTTGTTCACTTAAAGCTCAAGTTGAAGCGTAAACAGATACTTAATTATGGAGAGCAGCAAGGGCAGCTGCCAATCGATTATTGATTTTATTTATTAATATTGTTGTTTGTCAAGTTTCGGCTATGAGTTTTGCATCTTATGCTGACTCCAAAGTGAGAGGAGTATATGGGTTTTATGCTAACGATAGCCTGCTGCCCCTTGGCTAGTGCTGGGGGTAGACACTGGAAATAGACCTAGAGCCAGACCTAGAGCCAGACCTAGAGCCAGACCTAGACCTAGACCTAGACCTAGACCTAGACCTAGACCTAGGCCTAGACCTAGAGCCAGACCTAGAGCCAGACCTAGACCTAGACCTAGACCTAGACCTAGACCTAGACCTAGAGCCAGACCTAGACCTAGACCTAGACCTAGACCTAGATTTAGAGCCAGACCTAGACCTAGACCTAGACCTAGACCTAGACCTAGACCTAGAGCCAGACCTAGAGCCAGACCTTGAGCCAGACCTAGACCTAGACTCTGACTCAGACCTAGACCTAGACCTACCCATACCTAGACCCACGCCTAGACGCCAGACGTCTTTCTTCTAGCCAAAGATCACATATATATGCACACCTTGGGCTCTTCGTGAACTAGCAAACATCGCTTACCTTCCCTTAAACTATATCGTTCTTTTATTGCCCTATTTTCTGCACTCAATTAGGTCCAACTGCAACACTCAGCTCCTTTACATTTGAACAAATTTATGTTCGATTTATGACACTTTCCACTTTGTCATTTCTCACATTTTGCTTATCTACACTTTCTCTGGGTTCTCTCTAATTTTTATGAACTTCGCTCTGCAATGCTTTGAATGGCAAACTTATCGCACAACGGAATTGACCGCAAAACAACTTTTAATGTCATGTTTTGACAGTTGCAGCAACCACAGAGAAACAAAAAAAAAAAAAAAGGAGAAGAAGAAGAAAAGAAGTGAGTTTGCAACTAAAACACTGCTGACAGGGCGAACGTGATGCGATAAACAAAGAGTCGCATAACTGAATAACGGAACAAAAGCTTCGCTTTCAGTATTTTCTTGGCAAGGTTTCTATGCAGGAATACAAGAAGCTCTTCTTATAGACATAATTTTATGTGCTTTTTGCATATTAAATATGCCTGGGAAAGAGTTGAGGGAATATCTATATATATATATATATATATATATATATATATATATATATATATATATATATTCACTATATACATATTTAAAAATACATTTTGCTATATTTCCTGCCTTCCCCATTATCTATATGAAAAGTCTCGCTGGATAAACAATTTTCCCTGGGCAGCCCGAAGAGGTAAAAATCTTTAATTCAATAAGAGAACTCGCAGCCGACTTGTTGCCCGCTGTTGCAGCTGAGTGTTTTAAAGGAGTCAATTAAATAAATAGATACTTTAATTAGTTGCAGGCACCCCAGAAGCAGCAGCAGCAGCCACGAAGCAGACCCCCGCAGCTAATCAACTTTGTGTTCTATTTGTATTACATTTGACTTGGCTGCTGCATTGAAGTTCAAGTTCATCATACGCCCCGTGTGACGGCAGAGTTGAAGTGGCTCACTGACTGACTGACTGGCTCTCTCTCTGTCTCTCTCTGTGCGACCTTTGCTCCAAGGGGGGTTTCATGTTCAATTTCAGTTGTTGCTGCTGCTGCTGCTGCTGCTCTGCAGCTAGCTTAAGTCAAAGTTCATTTCATGTTTGGACTGCTGCCATTTATTGTCGCTTAGCTCGCCTCGTGCTCGTCGCCAGTGCCATTGCCATTGCCGGCAGCCAAATGCGATTAGCCCCCCTTGCCCCCCCCGCGAGGCGCATTCAATGCGATTAACCCATTGACAAGCAGCGTGGGGCTGGCATGCCACAGTTGTCAGTTGCTGTTTGTTGTTGGTTCGTTATGAAATGCGGGCTTGGACGAATATCAAAAGGCAAATGACATGGCTTACGAGCGCCTGTTTGTAGCTTACATTGTCTTACGCTCAACGACTATATATATATATATATATATATATATATATATATATATATATATATATATATATTTATTTATTTTTTTCTCTTAACAGTTCGTGGAGCTTACGTAATCTGCGGCTACAAATTGCATTGCACAGTTCAGTGCCGGAAATTGAATTACCTCGCGGTAGTGATATCTCTTGACGCCGGGCAGGTCCTTAACCCCACTCTCTCGCTCCCTCGCGCTCCCTCTCGCTCCCACTCTCTACCCGTTTCGCTGGCCAAGTCAGCGACTTTTCATAAATCAGTGGCGAATGCCACATAGCACAAAGCTCCCCATCGGCTGCCTAGCCAGTCAGCCCCATTAGCATTACACACGCTATTAGAATATCTCAGCATTACTTGAAGTTGCGGCACGCGGAATGCGTGCCACAGACAAGGCGGGGGAGGGGGCCGGGCGGACGGACGGAGCCAAATGTGGCACGCACATTGCCAGCTATTTTGAAATCTCGCAAAACTTCTGCCTGATTTAACATTGTGACGCATTAAATGGATCCGCGCGTGTGCTGGGACAGCGCTGAGGGGCCTCAGCACTCCACACAGATGAAATGACATGGAATAAAAAATAAGTAATAATCATAAATATGTTTCAAGGGGTCGAGAGGGTCGAGAGGGCTTCAAGCTTCAAGCGATTACACTGGCGCGGGCCTTGTCCTTCAAGGACAATGGCAAGCAAATCCTTTGCACTCACAATATCGATTTATCGATCAGCGTGCGTTAAATGCTTTTTAAGACTCTCTGCCAAGCATCGCCAAAGTATTCAAATTAAAATAGCTAAGTAGAGCCATGCGATTAGCTCGTGGATGCTCTGGCATGGCATGAAGCCTGAGGTCTCCATATGCCAGCATGGCTCCATTTGATTGTGGATACATTGTTGCATCCTTAGGCAGGAAACAATTAAAGTAAGTTGGCAAAATTCAAGCAATTTGTAGGAAGCACGCTTTAAACTCCTTCCTGCTTCGCTTCCGCGAAAAACTCTGTGACTCCCTGGCAGGTGCGCCAGGTCGCAAAACAAGTTTCGCCAGCTTCCGATTGAAACATAACAGAAAATAGTTTCCTTTCAGTGCAAACAAGCAGCTATGAGTTGCTGACTGACTGACTGACTGTCTGACTTGATCAACTTCTGTTTATTTTTGCTAGTTCTGAAGTAAGAAATTTAGTATTAAATTTGTTTTCCGCCTTGCCATACTGAAGTACCTAGAATCTCTGTGTCTCTGGTGTAGTTTCCATATATGCTCATCTGCTTTAGCCTATTTAATCTTATGCCTCTTGAACTACATCTAACTCCCTTTCCTCTTGCACGTTATAAACTACTTCTAATGTCCTTTCTTGTTTGCTACGATTCAATAAATAATATGATTTGTTTATTGAGATACTAACTCTGCTTCTGCTCTGCTCTAAAGTCTTAACCAAGCATCCGCTCAGTGCAAGCATCCGCTTTCTATGCGATTCTCGTTCATCTTTAAGCATGTCAAAATAATGTACGTTTTATAGGCCTCAAGTGTATTTATACTTTGATCAAGTCTCTACAGAGTATCTTGCCTATAGATTAATCAAATGTTTTAAGTTTGTATTCCCGCTTTGTCGTTCAAATATGCGCTTTCTATGCGATTCTCATGATTTGATGTACGCAGAAAATCTCTAGCCATGTTAATATTATGTGGCCATGTTAATATTATTATGGTATCGCTCTTCAAAAATAACAAATTATTCTATACTTTAGTTCTTGTTCTATCCTTAACTACTCATATAAAATATTGCCTTTCTGTGCGATTCTCATGAATTATGTATATCGAAATAATGTTAATTTTATAAGCTTAAACTACGCTTATGCCACAATTCTCCCTCTCTCTCTCTCTTTTTCTCTCTCTACAATTCTGTCTCTCTCTCCTTCTGTCTCTATAATTCTCTCCCTCTCTCTCTCTTTCTTTATCTACAATAATCTCTCTCTCTGTCTCCTTCACTATCTACAATTCTCTCTCTCTTAAACTCTCTCTATCTCTCTCTTTCTCTATCTACAATTCTCTCTCTCTCTCTGAAACTATCTCTCTCTCTTTCTCTCTCTTTCTCTCTACAATTCTTACTCTCACTCTTTCTCTATCTCTTCATCTTCTCTCTCTTTCTCTCTCACTTGATCCTTCTCTCTTTTCTCTCTCTCTCTCTCTCTCTCTCTCTCTCTCTCTCTGTCACTCTCTCCCTCTCTCCCTCTCTCTCTCTCTCTCTCACTCTCTCCCTCTCTCTCCCCCTCTCACTCTCTCTCTCTCTCTCTCTATCATCTGCTCCATCTCCTGTTCTCTTTGCCCAGCCTCTCTCACGCCAAACTTTTCACGATAACTGCCCATTACGCTCTCTCATATCAAATAAAAACATAAAGCAAAAACTTGGCCAGCAATTGCCACTGGCGAAGCATTGAAGCTTCTGCTACATCGTAATCAATAATCGAATATATCGTCTGTACTTATGAACGATGATGATGATGGGTTCTGAGTAGCCTAGTCAGCCCGGCACTTACCCATTAGCACAAAGTTGGTGGGCGTGGCCATGCTCTTCTTGCTGAGGACGAGCACAATCAGCGAATTGGATATGATGGTCATGAAGAGCAGGAAGGGCATGCAGTAGCCGTAGAGCGGCAGGGCGTAGTCCAGCGGGGAGTCGCAGGTGAGATTCCAGTAGGTCACGTTGCTGTCCATCTGGCGGCACTCGGTGCTGGCCAGCTGCTGCTGATAGGAGGCATAGTCGAGGCTGTCGTTCATGCTGGTCGCATAGTCCACCAGCAGAAAGTGTGTCTCGTTCAGGCTGCCCGCGCCGACACGCTCAGCGCCGACTGCGGCGGCCGCGACAGCTGCAGTCCCGTCCTGGGCGACGGCACGTGCGCCGCTCGCCGAGGCGCTCCACTGATACAGCACGTCCGTGGCGGCCACATCGTACGAGTAGACGGTATTGTTATCCATGCTCGATGCCATGGCGACGACGTCTGTCTGGGTATTCGTCGCTGTCGTCGTTGACGCTTCCTCAAGTTCAATTAACAGAGCTCGATCGACGCTGCTTCATATCGAATCCCATAGATCCAATGGCAAATCGAGACTTGAGACTGATAAGCCAGAGCCGTGCCACACTTCGTTCACAGCTTGTAGTTTTTTCTTGAATTTTGTTTTCCTTTGTTCGCCTGCAAAGAAAGAAATCAATTTCAGTTGAAAATACTTTTCACAAATAAAACTCGATGTCGAAAGTTTTACATGGATTCGCATGTATTTGGATTTGTTTGTATTCCATTGGCATTGCCAAGTCTGCAGCAGCTCCACTTCCACTCCCACTTCCACTTCCACTTCTACATCATCATCATCTGCTGCTGCTCATTTAATGACCCTTTCAGGCCAAAAACTTTTGCCATAACGTGCGCTCAGTTGATAAAACTAAGCCGAATGCTACTCCCTCACACTCTAATTGCTCTGATGTGGATATTTGTATATATTTCTATATTTGACATTCAAATTATGAAAGGATATATCGAAGAGAAAGTAGTTGCAGGCCTGGCAGACCCACCCTCATATATATGAGATGCTTCATCAGCAGGAAGAGCTGAAGAGCGTCTCTCCTGCTCTACATTCTTCTCTCTGTCCCTTCCCAGATCTCAGGGCATCTTTAAGTCAGTCACTCCCGGACCAGGACACTGTTACTTGTTTATCATATGCCACAGTGACAGCAAGCTGAGCTGGACGTGCCTCAAACTTCTTATACCATAAATATTTACATAAATAGTTTGCAGCTGCAAAGAGAGAGAGAGAGACAGAGAGAGAGGGAATCTTTGCGCTGAATGGAAAATAGCTCAACAATGGAGCCGCACTCCACTCAATCGCTTTCAATTCGTCTCCTCATTTAATTTAAAATCGCATTTACATATCTGCTGAATAAGTGAAGATTCCTTATGAAGGTAACTCATCAAAGGATACCCCTGCTTAAGTGCAGGATATATTTACCGTTCGTTTGTTATTGTTTACGTTCTTTTCGCTTAATTTCAAATTGAATTTACATATCTGAATACGCATTAAGTGGCTCTATCTGACTGACTGGCTGGCTGGCTGGCTGGCTGCCTGCAGTGCTGGCACCTCGATAAGCCGATAGCTCGTCGTGATTGCGGCGCTCGGATTAATGTCCGGCATTAATATTAATGAGAAATATCATTTGTATATCGCATGTTCGGATTAAAATCAACATATGGCATGCAGTCGTCAAGGACTCCTCTGCAGCACCAGCCAGCTGCAGCTTATGCCAATCAACGTTAAGCCCTGGCCCATTTCATGCTTTATGTAATCCACGATTAAAGCCATAAGCCAGCTGCCCTTTGACTCTTTTCGCATGTTTATGCTTTTTAATAGCTTTATTTGTCGCTATCGAAGTGCCACACACACACAGAGAGAGAGAGAGAGAGAGAGAGTGAGACACACACATTAACCCACATAAAGCAGACCCAAGGGGGGGTTGGGGACGCGGGACAAATGTCGCGAACTTGAAAACAAAATTGAGTCTGGCCCAGCTGTAGATACACTTGCCCAGCCATGTTGTACACGCCTAATGCGATTTAGTTGTCCATTGATAACGAAATGATAAATATAACGCATACGCCGCGTTGCCCACCTAACAATATTCAGCTGCCAAAGCGAATTGGGTCAGCATTGAATTTTTATTTTATGAAAGCATAAATCTTGGCCCTATTTTTTTGGAGAATATCAAATGTATTTGAGAGCAACAAAATTGTATTTTAATTTAAGAAAAGTTTTCCAGCGAAATTATAAATAAATTTAAGGAATCTTGTTTAGGACAGTGAGAAATTATAAATAAGATAAAATGCTGTCGGAGGAAGTAGATTGAATAATGGTGGAATAAATTCTGTGAATGGAAAGCCGAACAGAAGACAGTACAGATGCTAGCTTGAGGGACTTCTGGAGCAGAAGGGTGAATGCTAAAGAATGGAATATTGTCTGCCATAGCTGGAGTGATAATATTTTCAGCTGTTGCTTGAGCTATTTATAATATTTAAATTTATAAATATTTGATGAGGTTTGCCATTTGATGAAGGCTCATCTTGAGCCTGCTGAATGTGAGAAAATATTTAAGAAAGCAAAGCTCAAAGCCTACATACAAGCTGCTGCTGCTGCTTAGCCTATAAAGATAATGCAAGAGTTTCCTCTCATCTACCCAATGCCATTGATGTGGCTTTAACTTCAAACTGAAAACACTTTTTTCTCCATTCGAATTTATATTTCTCCCATTCTTATATACAATTGATATTCTCACACAATAGTCTCATTCTTTAAACTCTTTTTAACTTATAAACTCCCGTTGAGTTAATCATAAATCTATAAAAGAAAAGTCGTCAGACAGTCGCCAGCGCAGGAGTTGGAAGACATTTTACCCTACTCAAGCTGCTAAGGATACAGAGAGAGAGAGAGAGAGAGAGAGAGAGGGAGAGCGAGAGAGAAAGAGGCAGTCTATAAATTATGCAATTGACAAGAGCTATGCGCGGACCATTAACTTTAAAAGAGAGAGAGAGGGAGAGAGCGGGAGAGAGGGAGTGAAAAAAAGACAGCTGCATTATGAATTCAAGAGATTTTGCTGTAAAAATACTCGAGTTTCGTGGCTGCCTGATTGGGCTGTCAATCCAGCGACAGCAATTTGCTCGCCAAAGTCCTGCCTTGCAGTGCTCGTCCTGGAGGCGGCCTGAATTGGCCAGAGCAAATTACCATCGGGCTCAGTACCAGGAACTTGCCATTTAGCCAAACTAGATTGTCTGACTGACAGTCTGTCAAATGAACTTGCTCACCTGAGCTGCACTCGTTGGCCAGTGATAAGATAATTTGGCATGTGGGGATGGGCTGGGTCAGTAGAGCCTCCGTCAGCTTAGCTCTCTCTCTCTCTCTCTCTTTCTGTCTCTGATCCCAGGCTGTCGTTCAATCAATATGTTGACTCCTCTGGTTTGTGTCATTTGAGTTTGTAGTCAACATAAGCCGGCCATTAGCCGCCTTTGATCAGGCACTACGTGAGCTGTTTTCGCATAAAAACTTTAACTATCGCCCAGCTGCTGGCTGTGCATGCTGGCGCCATCTCAGAGACCACCTGCTCCACATTCAGACAACATAAAGGCAGGCAAACACACGCACACGCACACCCACACAGCGAAGACATCATCATAAAGCGATTAGCGAAACTAAAAGTGCCATTAAAGTGCCTCAGACAGAGACTTGAATGCTAGAAGGCCTGAAGCACATCTGCGATTCAGTTTGCAGCGTTCTCAAATGAGTCCACGAATGAATATTCAATACAACGCACTCAAATATAGACTCTTATTGGGGGCATGTGGAAGAGCTTTTGCTGGCAGTTCTGGAGTCGTTTTTTTTATTTATCATCTATTTTTTATGTCCAATACATTTACAGGGTATATTCATAGTCGTTGCACTCGTCGAATGCTGGCGGGCAACGCCCATTTGCCGCCCAGTTTGAAGCGCTTGTTTTTATTCCGGCAGAGCAAAACAAGTGTCAACAGAAACTAGATCAACTGGGACGAGGACAAACGAGGACAACATCAAAACGAAAACAAGTCAAGCCAAGTCACAGTTGACACGTGTTCGATTGCCGAAGATGCAATGCACTTGAGTCACAGGCAGCAATCAGAGGATCTTAACCCAAATTTTTAAAATGTTGAATGATGAAGGAAGGACTTTTAATAATACAGATGATAATGATGATGATATTATACGAATTATAAGTTTTTTAAGAATAATAGATGAGAATCGAATTATTATATAATTAGTAAAAATACCAAAAAAATATCTAAAAAAAAATGTTTATTAATGATTATTGAATAATGATTCAATTTTCATAAAAATACTAATATAAAATACTAATAAAAATACTAAAAATAATACTAATGATAATATTCATAAAAATACTAAAAATAATACTAACAATAATACTAATATGTAATAATACCAACTAATGTTGAAAATGCTCATAAATATGCAAACAAATATCCTCTTAAATAAAATTGTCAAAAAAATACCACAAATTATAAAGAAATTATCTCCCAGAAAACTCAATTAATTATGCTAAAAATATTAATAAAATAAAAAAAAATTATGCTAATAGAAAGAATAAGAATAAAATTAATAAAATATATTTTTTCACATAAAAAATCCTAAGAATAATCATGCAGTGCCTGCCCACAACTTAGTTAGTTTAAAGCATTTTTACAATTTGTTCTCATTGGCTTGTTTAAGTTTTAGTATATTTATATATGGCCATACACAAAGTGTATATATACATATATAAACTAAATATATCAGCATCTCTATTAATATAAACTAAACATAAACAAAGGCACTCGGCGTTCCCGACAAGATTAACAAAGTATGCATAAACTTTATTAAATCGGCTTTTTTTTCTTAGCTTTTTTTTCCGCTGTGGGTGAGATAAGTGGTCGACGGCAAGACCTTCGGGTAGAGTATACGCGCAGCTTAAGTGTACTTTTTCCGCTGAGCCATGGCAGGACTGGACTCGACTGGACGGGACTGCACTGTCTGGGAACTTTTAAGCAGTGGCCATTGAATGGCTTAAGTGAGCGTAATTCGCCGTTTTGGCAACTGTGAGGAAAGCCAAGTAAAATAAAGTAAAAATTTGGAATGCCTCGCGCTTTTGTGGTCCAATGAATAAATTTCACAGCCAGTGGGCGTATGTGCTGGGCAGGATAGGGGAGATGATTCGGTTGCGTGTGTGCTGTGTGGGCCGTGTCACAGACTGAATTCCCTAAATAATAAATGAAAATGAAGAAAATTTACTTGGCCCGCCTGGGGAATCGAATGCGGTTAATTTCCATTCTGTTTGCATAGCCCAGGTCAGGTCCGAGGTGGGTAAGCAGTTGTCCTTAGTTGCGCCGCTGTTGCAGATACCAACGCCTAGATTAGGCCAAATTGCATTTAATGTACAGTCCCCAACCCCCGCTCGATTCGGTTGAGATATGGTGGGACGATGCCCGAACAAATTTCACGCCAAGTTGTTGACTTAATCATTTGTAATCGTTTAATGCTGCATGCTTATTGCCAGTCAGCCATTTGGCTAAGCCACGCCCACTTCGTCGCCTACCCAGCGTTCGTGCCGCAACTGCGGCTCACATTTGGCATACGGAATGAGCTCCGCTGCGGCAATGGCGGCCGAGGAAACTTCCCAGACATGCCAAATTAGTAGTTCACATACGCACCCGCCCGGCCACGCCCACCAGCAACAATAACAGAAAGAAAAGAGAAGAATATATATATATATATATATATATATATATATATATATATATATATATATATATATATATATATATATGTATATTTAGAAAGGGGCGATAGCAGAATCTTTTTGGGTTCGGGTCGCTTACAGCGTTTAGAGTTTTAGTGTAATCGCAATGGCAAACTTTTTCGATTTGGGAATTAAAATAAAAAGCAACAGCAATGGGCAGAGTTGCCTGAATAGCAGCATAAACCCCACGCCCAAGCCCTGCCCCTGCTTCTCTCTCTCTCTCTCTCTCTCTCTCCCTCTCTCTGTTAAGTTTGGCGCGCGTGCCCCTGCCAAGAAAAAGTTTTCGCTTGCCGCCCTAAACGCATCGCTGACGCTTTACGCTTTCACTTTAATGGGCAAATCCACAGCGTAACCTCCGGCCCTACAGCTCCCGCTCCGGCTTAAGCTATTTGCCATTGACTGTTCGCGAAGGCAGGCGAACCCCTCGCCGCCTCTAGATAAGTGATAAGCCGCCATACAAATTGCTTGTGCCAGACGCCAGAGGTTGGCAACACGCGAGCGTTGCCTACTCTCGGGCGGCCCTCGCGTGGCTCAGCCAAATAAAAGGATTGACCATCTAAACGTGGCGCCCCTAATGCGCACGGCCAATAAACATTTGAATGGTGAATGGCTCTGCCAGCATATCAACTGCACATGTGCCACCTTCGGTCCGCCTCTGCATTATTCACGCCATTTCAGTGGCTGCTGAAAAATGCGGCCTAAACACGAGCTGCACCTGCAGCTTGGCGCTTGCCTTGCCTCAAATTAGTTCGTTACTTTCTGCGCTTGGTATTTAGGCTTAGATTACCTTTTCCAGAATATTAGATTACTAATAGTTCGTATGAACATGCTAAGGGCGCCAGGCTGCGCGCTTTGGAAAGCATATTTTGTTACGAACTGACTTGGGCAGGCGGTGAAAGAGGGAGGGAAATAGGTTGAGTTGGAGAGAGAGAGAGGGGGGGGATATGGCAGAGTAGACCTGCTCTATTGTTTGTATAGGGACTTCTATAAAATCTATAGCAATCTGCCTGGATGGCTGATCCACCTTTAATGCTAATATGAAGATGGTAACATAGCATGCTAACAGAAAAAGTTAATAGCTAACAGACTTTTTGCATAAAGTTTACATTAAACCCAAAATGTTAAAAAGTTAATAAGAGAGAATGTTAACAGAAATAATTTAACAGAAAAAGCTAACAGCAAGTTAAGAACAGAAAATGCTAACAGAAAGATGAGAACAGAGAAAGATGTGAACAGAAAGATGACAACCTATAATGCTAACAGGAAGATAATTGCAGAAAATGTTAACATACACAAATATGATAACATAAAGTGTTAACATAAACTGTTAACATAAATATGATAACATTAAATGTTAACACAAAAGGAAAATGCTTTAAGATACACTCTACAACCCCAAAATGTTAACAGAAAATGCTTACAGAAAGATAATAATAGCGAACGTTAACAGAATGATGATAACAGAGAATGTTAACAGAAAAAGTAAAGAGTTAGAAGACATAGGGCTTCTTCAAGATACGCTTCAGTTTGTATGTGAACTCAAAAATGTTAACATAAAGTTGATAACATAACATGTTAACAGCAAGAGTAGCTAGCTAACAGCGTCTTCGCACACACCTTTCGCATTCCTTTCGCTCACCTGTCTGCATGCATGCTGGCTCTCCAGGTTTACTCCTCGTATTTAGCCATTAGCTGGCTGACAAATAGGAAAAGTTTTAAGAGGTCAGCCAGTTCATAAGAAATCATGGTTAGAACTGGAGCACGTTATGCGGCGAGTCACCAAAGCAAATATATCAGAGGAGATTATAGAGTGGCGCTGGGCGGTGCGGTGGGGGAGGACTCTTAGAGCTGCAGCATTTAAGTAGCTGCAGTGGCACTCGCAGCTATCGTATGCCACATTAGCAATTCAATTTCTGACTGGGGCGAGGATGCGAGCCAGAGCTGGGCGGATGAAGTCGGAAATGAAGTCCAAAATGTTCGTTCAACTTAACGTGCCACATAAAATGCGGGTTCAACAAACTGACGACGACAGGTGTGCCCGTGTCCGTGCGTGGCTCTAGGTGGGCGTGTGTGCGCGTGGGCGTGCGTGTGCGTGTGCGTGTGCGTGTGCGTGTGGATTTACGTGTCCTGCAATTTGCTAGATTTATAAATCTATTTAGCCAGAGAAAGGAATAAAATGCTACACAACACGCGTTCGCTGCGGGGCGAAGGGAATGTCAAGAGATAAGAGACAAAGATGCGAGATTCGAGAAGAGAACTTTTCCTTACTAGAGCAGAGCTCTATGAATTGTATATGAAATATACATAGATATACATATAGATATAGATATAGATATAGATATAGATATAGATATAGATATAGATATAGATATAGATATAGATATAGATATAGATATAGATATAGATATAGATATAGATATAGATATAGATATAGATATAGATATAGATATAGATATAGATATAGATATAGATATAGATATAGATATAGATATAGATATAGATATAGATATAGATATAGATATAGATATAGATATAGATATAGATATAGATATAGATATAGATATAGATATAGATATAGATATAGATATAGATATAGATATAGATATAGATATAGATATAGATATAGATATAGATATAGATATAGATATAGATATAGATATAGATATAGATATAGATATAGATATAGATATAGATATAGATATAGATATAGATATAGATATAGATATAGATATAGATATAGATATAGATATAGATATAGATATAGATATAGATATAGATATAGATATAGATATAGATATAGATATAGATATAGATATAGATATAGATATAGATATAGATATAGATATAGATATAGATATAGATATAGATATAGATATAGATATAGATATAGATATAGATATAGATATAGATATAGATATAGATATAGATATAGATATAGATATAGATATAGATATAGATACAGAGTATTCAGTTGACGACTTTAGTTTTGCCTTCCAGCTGCCTGCGCTTTATGTAACAGAGCGCTGGCATGCTGTCTGGCGTGCTCATATACATATAGAAATACATATATATATCTTTATATATAAATATATCTTTCTATGTTTGTGTGTCACCAGCACAGAGGCTGGCGGCACGTGCTGGCTGCGCTGTCAAGTAAGAAGCAGAGATCCAACAGCAGCATCAACCATAGGCAATCGCGTCGTTAACATATGTTGTGTTCAAGTTTCTCAACCAACTGGCAAGTGTGTGTGTGTGTGTGTGTGTGTGTGTGTGTGTGTGTGTGTGTGCCCGTGTGTGTGTGTGTGTGTGTGTGTATTTTTTCTTGAACAATTTGGCAAATGTTTGTTGAAAATATACGAGCTTTTCATGCATACACAGACAGCGGCAGGAGCGTGCAGCGGCAGGCAGCCGAGACACGCCTGCCTCGGCTCAAAAGTGACTAAAGTGTTGGGCCCGAAACGAAGCGTACAATAAAACACTAGACAACACAGCAGCGGGACAAGAAAAAAAGAAGAGGAAGGAAAAGTAAGAGATGAGTACGGAAAATGAAAACAAAAGTCAATATGCTTAGAGTGTTTGATGCGCAGCTACCCTGTAAACAAATGCGAGCAAAGTGCGCGCAGACAAAGGAGCGGGCTGGTCTAGGTGAATGTGTTTAAGCTATAGTTTACAGTAGAGAGAGAGAGAGATAATAAAAGAGAGAGAGAGAGAGAGAGTAAGTGAGTCGAAAAGCAAGCATACCCTACATGCTGTACGATAGTCAGCTCAGGACTTAAACAAATTTTAAGAGCCCAAGCACATGGCTCGGAAAATATATGCCTAAAAGCTATTTACACACACAGACGCACGAACACCCTCACACACACGCACGCACTTAGATAGATAGGTGTACTTATGTGTGGGCGAAAATATGTTGAAAAACAATTTCATTTGCGGCGCGTCGTGCCAACCATTTGTGGGCAAATTGTTTGGCACATTTTTGTGATTGTAAAATCTGCACTTGAAGAGCTCAGCCAAACATATCGCCGAGACGATCTCCCAGCTCTGGGCTGGGGCTGACCTTACGCGAGCTAACTTTCTGATTAACACATCAGCAAATCAAGCGAAATCGAAATTTAAATTGAATGAACTCTTGGCCCAACTGCAATAGAGAAGCAATTACTTTCGACTGCCCCGGCGATTGAGTAGAAGAGCTCAAAACTTTTGCAGCTACTCAATGCCCATTGAGTTGAAGTTCGCCTGCTGAAGAAGTCTTTAAATGTGTCCAGAGGCTGCCGACAAAATCAATAAAAATAAAGCGGTGGCTCGAGTTGCAAATCAAGACTCAGGCTTCAGGCTGTTCAGGCTTCCTCTTGAGCTGAGGCTACTCCATGTGAGCTGTGTTTTTGACAGTCTCGAATTCATCATAACCGCATTTCACAGCAGCTCAAAAGCTGTTGACTACTACTACGTAGTTATGTGACATGCAGCCAATGCAATGGGCAGAGAGAGAGAGAGAGAGAGAGAGAGAGAGAGAGAGAGAGAGAGAGAGGGAGCCACCTAAGCTGGTGTCGACAGGTGATTGTGTTTGGAATTGACACTGGCTTCGGCCCTGTTCAATGTGCTGTGTAAACCGAGTTGACAGCCCAAATATAGGAATAGTTGCGGCATTGTCTTGCCGGGCTGTCAAGTGCTTGGCTTTCGCATCGCTTTATGGCCCAGCAAATGCCACTTGACAACGCACACAGTTGCCAATGGCCGATTGGGCCATTGTTGGCATGCCCCTTAAGCTTGTCGGCCGCAGTGTGACCTGATAATTGATATTGAAAAATCTCCGAGAAATTCAATAACACAAATCGCTGGCATTTATATATATATATATATATATCTGTTTTCCTTCTCTTTTTTTCTCTCATGTCGGCCACTTGGTGGCTGAGTGGCTTTATTAGCGCCCGGGACGTCATTTGCCGCAAATTTAATAACAAATATTGTCCATCAGCCAAGTGTCAGAGCAGCAAAAAACAAGCATCTGTATGTCTAATGTGACAGCCAGCGCTGATATGAGTCGAGTCAGTCGAGTGTGCCAGCTGCTGCCGTCTGCTGATATTTATGGCCCATGTCAGAGATATCAGAGCTGGCAGCAAGAGCTCGAGCCCAGCCACATGAAATATGTAAAAGTGCCTTATCAAATTTGTAATTATGCTAATAATATTAGAGATATCTAATATATTGATATATTACTTGATTACTGGCCATGGATTAGGGTGTGCTTGACCTTCAGCTGCCATGGAGCTCACGAGGTGTTACTTGGCTTAAACGTGAAAGCTGTCAAGCTGTTGAGTAGTAAATGTTATCTAACAGCTGTTAGGAAGAGGTGGTAGACATTGGACTTCTGTTAAGTCCAGCTGAACTTAACAGCTGTTAAGAGAAGTAATTGACTACTGTCGAGCAACTGTTAACAGTAGCTGTTAACTTAACATATGTTAGGAAAATATAACAGGGTTATATAACAGGGTTGTATAACTGTTAACCAACGCAGAGCAGGCATTGACATCTGTTGAGCTACTGTTAACAGTAGCTGTTAACTTAACACATGTTAGGAAAGCATAACAGAATTTGAGTGCTGTTGTTGCCTATTACTTAGCAGCTGTTCATCAGGCACCCTTTGCCTTGCTTTGAGTAATTGTTAACAGTAACTGCTAACTTAACATATGTTAAGAATAGGTATCATGCATTGGCTTCTGTTGAGCTAAACCAAGTTGAAGTTGGCTATTGCTTAGCAGCGGCTAATCAAGCCGGCATTGCCTTCAGTTGAGTTACTATTAATAGCAGCTGTTAACTTAACAGTTGTTAGGAACAGATGGCAAGATATATGCTAAGGAAAGGAAACAGAGATTGTCTTCGGTTAACTTAATATTAACTTGAAATGTTAGCTGTTAGAGGGCGTATGATTGACTTCTGTTAAGCTAGTCTCAGCTTCTAGATTCAGTTCTAGCTGTTAACATTGCAGATATGTTAGCTAACATAGTATACAGTAACATATACTTAACAGTTGCATGCTTTCTTTTCTATGTTAGCTCACAGTTGACATTTCTCAGCTATAGATCAACTGCAGCTATCGACTCTTTCAGATGCAACAGCACCGCCAAGAGAAACCTCGACTCTGTTTACAAAATGAATTCAGCTTACGCCCACACTCAGCTACAGCTTAATTATGAGCTGGCAGTGAAGTAACCGAGTCTAATTTTAGGCGCAGAGCTCGACACGAAATTTCCATTAAAAGGCTAAAAGAAAACAGCCAAAGCTCGACATGCAAATCGTTTCAGCAGCCGAAGACAAAAGGCAAGGCCATAAACGATTCATAATTGCTACTGCACTAGCCAGGCCCCGGTGCGACATGTTCTGCGAAATGCAAAATCAAATTGAAGTGCATATGAAATTGTATGACATCACAGGGCCTGGGCCAACAACACGTCGACACAATTTTGAGCGAAAGCAAATACAAATATCGAATTTGTTTTTCTTAGTTAAAAACTGGTCGAATTTACACAAATTGTGGCAAGTACTCAACCGCAGACCAACTGCAGCAGCTCAACTGTTCACTCTGCCATGAGATTCTGGTTTGCCCTTTATTTTGTTGTTACAAAAAGTTGAAAACGAAAACGAAAACTCAAATACCAAAGTAAAAACTTGCATAATAGATGCTGAGCAAGCGAATGGCGCATGGCTGTCAGCCAATCAGCCAGAAACTGGCCCCAAAACAATGGAACAAAGCAGCAAAATGAATTGACAAATATTTATAATTATGAAAGAGAGAAGACAGAGGGAGAGGGGGAGGGGGAGGGGGGGGGGTGGGACCTTGAACTGTTCATCTATTCTGCATTTGGGGGCGTCAGGCATCAAGTTCTATAACAGCGAATTAGTTCAATGGACGCTGGCTGCAATTGATAGTTTGACAGCATTTGGACAGTGCTTAAAACAAACTACGAAACATTCCATTTAGCTGATGTGTTGTCAACCGCAGCTGCCATGGCCAACTTGCAGTGCAACGACTATGACAATTGGCTTTTTCTTTTTTTTTTATACTATTTCACGTAGTGATATAGTATATTGGTTTTGTGCAATGTCCGTCATGCTGTCCGTCCGTCTGTCCGTCTGTCCGTCTGTCCGTCTGTCCGTATGAACGCAAACCATTTCGACGCTATTGAAGCTAGAGACTTGAAATTTGAAATATATACTCGTGTATACCCTCGTCTGATAAAGTGTCAAGATTTTCCCGATACGCCCACTAGGGGCGTGGCAAATCGGAAAATGCATTTTCCTGTATCTCAGAAACACTACTTCTAGAAGGGCTAGAGAGTTGGGATTTTAACTGAACACTCATGTCGACATCCCAAAATCAAAAAGCTATGGCGGATACATCTACGCCCATTGGGGGCGTGGCAAATCGGGTCAAACTGTATCTTCTACAGTTTTAAAGCTAGAACGCCCAAATTTGGCACGTGGGTTACTGTTACGATCCTATAAAGATCGTTCAAAAAATTTTATGGCTACGCCTACTAGGGGCGTGGCAAATCGGATCTGAATATATAGTGATTTTACTAGTTTCGTTATATTTTGAGCATTATTGATGCTAGAGACTTGAGACTTGGTATATATACTCGGGTTAACATCCCACGACCGATAAGCTATGGCGGATATATCTACGCCCACAGGGGGCGTGGCAACAAATATCAGCTTATATCTCCCACAGTTTTAGTGCTAGAAGCTTCAAACTTGGATGCTAGGTTACGGGCCTCCTCTATCGATTCCCCAAAAATTATTGTTACGCCCCAAAAGGGGCGTGACATACAGAAAAATACCCTGTAATTTTCGCATTTTTCGAATGTAAGCATCCAAACTTTACAGTTGTCTTCTTAAACGCCCACTCTATGCACATGCCAAAAATTATTTGTCTACGGCCACTGGGGGCGTGGCAAATCAAAACTGAAACATCTGCAGCTTCTGAGCCAATAACGCGCCACATAATGATATTCTGACCTTTGACCTTGTCTTTTGATTAGCCAAATTATATATATGGGTTTGAAAAGAATATTTTATTAATACAAAATAACTAAATAAAGAAAATGTAACAAAAATATCAACATGACCGCACCGGGGTTCGATGCCACACCTCGCCAACGAACTTATGTTTATCACATTTTCTGAGTTGCCACCTCTCTCATTTTGGGAGCTGCCACCTCTCTTATTTGGAGAGATGCCACATCTCTCGATTTAGGTGCGTGTTCTTGCTAAGGTAAGGCAATCGAGATAAATCGAGAGAGGTGGCATCTCTAAGCTTCGATTCTAATTGAAACTGTCTGGCTACCTCCAATGAAAAGTTTTAATCTGCAGCTGATTTGAGCGGCGACAGTGGGGATTTAAGGTTAAATTTTAAAAAATGTAATGTGATAGATTCCCCTGTGTGCTCTTGGGGCGTGAAATAGTATTTCGCTGTGGGTTGCGTCCGACAGCAACGTTCTTACTTGTTTTGTGTTGCGGTTGAAGAGGAATCTGGGCAGGTCAGCTGCTGCTGAATTGCGGTTTGTGAGCTGTGAAGCTGTGGAATTATGCGAGTTGTGAGGTTATAATTCGCAACTAGTTTAGGCACGAGAAGACGGAAGTGTGTCTATGACTGTATATGTATATATAAAGATATGTATATAAACAAGAAACAGCCTTTCTCTCTCCTTCTCAAGCAAACAAACTTTAATGGAGACCCTCACAGCAAACCCTTTTCAAATGGAAACTCAGTCTAGCACAGCTGTTGGCTTGCTTGGAGTACTTTGAGCTGCTACTAGACACTTAAGGTAATTTCTTAGAGCTGCTCGAATGTGGCCCGAATATGGTAATAGGAATTGCCTGTTGCAAAAATATCTCTTCAGAAATACATACAGATGGCGAACGTCAGCCAATGTGGAGTAAAAATTGACAAGCCATGAATAGGTTCAGTCTGCGAAGAATGTGGCTTAAGGCAGGCAGCAGCGCCAGCAGGCTGATGGAGCAGATCATAGGGTTTAACGTGCTCAGACTCAGGCTCATGAAGGCCTAGAGGAGAGAAATGCGAGAACTCTTCATGCGAACTTCAGGCGAGAGTCATGGCAAATGCCTGATACCCACCCTTTGATTGAATAAACTATAGTAAATTATATAAACATGTCATAGAAACACATTTCACAAGCAGCACAAAAGCTTGTCAGTGCAAAACCAAAAATTACAGCAGAAATACATGCAGTGCTTACTTTTACATATATGAAGAGCCACGTTCGCAGCTTTAATGGCTCGCATTGTCGCTCAGATTGGCGCAGAAGTTCTCTGATTGTTTATAGTGTTGATTGGGTCAACAATAACAAAGCGTGGGGCGGCTCTATGGCTGCCACTCCTCGTTTTTCGTGTTTCTCTTCTTTTTTTTTTTTTTTGGCATGTCGAGTGCAGCGCGATTGCGTCACTGAGGAGGGAAAATGGGGAAAAATTGCGGGAAATTGCGAATGGGTTGCGATTGGACTGGGCAGCGGAGGGCCAGCTACGTGCTTCGTATAAACAAAACCAAAAACATTTTTTGTTCACTGCTTCGCATTAGGAAAGACATTAGTAAACACATGTGCATATATATCTCTCTCTATATATATATATACAGAGAGAGAGAGAGAGAGAGAGAGAGAGAGAGAGAGAGAGAGAGAGAGAGAGAGGGAGAGAGAGAGAGATAAACACACTCATATCTGTATTTGGGTCGGGGGCGTTAAGCGATTTACGATCTTGTCAAAGATATATGCGGCTGGTGAAAGTACATAATTGAATTTAATTAGTTTATGCTTCGTGCGCCTGCTTCCAATTAGTCTTCCTTTTCGGCGCGTCGCTTTGTTATCGCTACTGGGTGCCCCCTGCTCCTCGCGCACACTTTTTGGCTCAAGTTTTGATTGACATTGTGTAAGAATCTGGCAGAGTGCGACTGTCACTTGCCCCAGCAATTTTAGCTTTAGCTGTGGCTTGGCATTGTTGTTCCGTTGCCCACAGACAAAAGCTTCAAGTTTTTATCACAATTGTATTTAATTATGCAGAGGGAAAGGGAGACAGAGAGGGAGTGGCAGTGTATCATGGCTTGCGCGAATTCGTCAACTCTCTTGCCTAATGCCCATTGAGTTGCCAGAGAAATTGCTTTGTGGCTCGCCACGAGCACTTTACTCAATTATGCACATTTGACGAGAGCTTGCTCTGGCTAAGAAGACATCAAAATGCAAAGGCAAAAATGTGGATAATGCGAAGCGCATTAAGCGCAATTACAAACAACATTTCCATTCAAAACTGGGCGTGAATAAATCAGCGAGCAGACGGCGAAAAGAAATATCTAAATATAGATCGAGCGAGGGAGGGAGACAGTGAGAGAGACAGAGAGAGAGAGAGAGAGAGAGAGAGAGAGTTGGCCAATCCAACTATGCTTGGCTGTAATTAAGCCCAACTAAGATGTCAGCCAAATAGAAACGAATCTAAATGGCAGCCGGACGAATCATCCTTGTCGCCAGGACATCCTGGCGGCGTTCATAAATACCTGCCAAATGGAAATAAACATGAAAACGAAAATGGAAATGTAAATGTAAATGGAAATGGAAAGCGAAAGCGCAAACGAAAACGAAAATAATAATAATAATAATAATAATCCAAATACAGTTCAGCAGACACATCAAGCCACGCTCCCACGCCGAATGTCGCTGTCAAATGTCGCTGGGCATCGGAGCTGCCGTGATGATGGCTCTGTTTCGGCCTCCGCTGGGGGTTAGCAAGTACTCCGATGGGGCGACGCTTGCTTATTGCGTATGAAATCACTTAAGTCTCGGCAAACAGCTCCCAGTGGCAACATAAATATGAACTTCAAATAGCTAAGGCGCGAGCGGGACAGCGCACAATAACAATACAGCCCACTTGGCTTGAGTTCGAGTTTCAGCTGAAGTTCTAGAGCGGCCAAATGTCCAGCCCACCCGACCCCTCTGGCTGCCAATTGGCCATTGACAGCTGCCATTGTCAAGTCCAAGCCAAAGATACATTTGATAAGAGCGCGAGAGACAGCTAAGCAATGCACTATATATTAGACTGATATCTAGACATGTTAACGGACTGACAGATATGAAGGCATTAGCTTTTATTGCACTGGATATAGTTGGGCATAGTCAGAAGACCTCAGAGGCTGTTCAATAATCAATGCTTCTTCTCTGCCATATACTATCCATAGTAATATAGTTGATTCTAGCAACGGAAACTCTCCAAATTGCCTTTTGCCAGTGTCAACTATAAATTCCGATCTCCATCTACTATAACGAAAACTGTTCGGTCTGCTGGTAACGAGCTAATTGAATTGGCTAGAGCATCGTTATGGGCTCTCTTGTCGCCCGACATCAGTGGATTGGACCTGCAACCTGCCAGAATCAATCGAAGTGAATCAATTTTGTGGCATTCGGCAGCAGCGGCCCTAACGACGCTGACTTTCGCATATCCCCACTGGGGTCGTCGAACGCTCGCTTGGGTGTCTTCTATCGTACTACAGGCGGTATGATTATGCTGCTTCTAATCGAACCGAGTTCCCCCCCCGCATATAATATGTATGTATGTATATACTTATATGTACAGATAAAGATACATATATTTATGGCGATTCCACTTCATTGAAGCGTCGCCAAGTGGGCATAATTACGTGTCGTGTGGGTCCATGAACTCTTAATTCCTTTAGAAATTCAATAAGCTCCTTTATTTGCTGCTCTTTTGGATGTTGGCCCAGAACAAGTGTCCTTAAGGCCAACAGGAACTTAAAATTTGGGGCGACTCAATTGATTTGCATATTTGCAGGCGATCAAAGGAATGAAGAAGAGGTACAAAGCCTATGATTATGTGTGGGAAGCTGGCGAGTATACCGTGTGGTGTACCTATGTCCTTTTTTGTGTATCTTGGTACCCTTCATTGTACCTTGACCACTATCAGTGTACTTTGGCACCTTTCAGTGTACCTTGGTACCTTTCGGTGTACCTTGGTACCTCTCAGTGTACCTTATTCCTTATCAGTATACCTTGGTACCCTTCATTGTACCTTGACAACTATCAGTGTACCTTGGCACCTTTCAGTGTACCTTGGCACCTTTCAGTGTACCTTGGTACCTTTCGGTGTACCTTGGTACCTTTCGGTGTACCTTGGTACCTCTCAGTGTACCTTATTCCTTATCAGTATACCTTGGTACCCTTCATTGTACCTTGACAACTATCAGTGTACCTTGACACCTTTCAGTGTACCTTGGTACCTTTCAGTGTACCTTGGTACCTTTCGGTGTACCTTGGTACCTCTCAGTGTACCTTATTCCTTATCAGTATACCTTGGTACCCTTCATTGTACCTTGACAACTATCAGTGTACCTTGGCACCTTTCAGTGTACCTTGGCACCTTTCAGTGTACCTTGGTACCTTTCGGTGTACCTTGGTACCTTTCAGTGTACCTTGGTACTTCTCAGTGTACCTTATTCCTTATCAGTATACCTTGGTACCTTTCAGTGTACCTTGACAACTTTCAGTGTTCCGTGGTACCGTTCAGTGCACCTTGATACCTCTTAGTGTACCCTGGTACCTTTCAGTGAACCTTGGAACCTCAAAGTGAACCTTGGTACCTTTCAGTGCACCTTATTTCTTTCCAGTGTACCTTGGAACCTTTCAGTGTACCTTGGTAATTTTGAGTGTACTTTGATGCCTTTCTGTGTACCTTGTTGACTGTCAAATGGGTTTGGACCTCGTGCTGTAGTGCCGAGTACCAACTTTTACACCACCTAAAACGTAATATTATTGTACACAGTAGCTAGCTTTGCAGTAACCAGTTACTATTATTTTTATACCCTGAACCCATTGAAAATGGGAAAATCAGGGTATAATGTTTTTGTACATAGTCTTATAGTACCTAATATGTAGCATTGCGGTATCTAGCACCTGCAGTACACTATACCAAGTATTCTTGGTACCTTATAGGCATAATTGAAATGTACCTAGTATTAAGTTTAGCATACAGCTCCAAGAATATACCTTATAGAATAGTAGCTAATATTGCTGTACCTAGTGTTGATGTACCTACTTCTGCTGCAGCTAGTATTATTTATTGATTAGAGTCCTCAGTGTTATAGTACCTTGTACCTAGCTACTTAAGACATTGATAACCAGAGCCTAGAGTAGTGGAGTTCCGCGTACTCATTCTCGAAGTAACTAGCTAGTAACAGTTCCTAGTTCCAAGTATATGATAATAATATATAAGTATAATAGCCTGTACATAGTAGTAGAGTAGCTGCAAGCTGTTGTACTTAGGGTAGCAAATACCCAACAACTTCGTATCGAATACTCGAAACTATTGTGCTCAGTACTTAGGGGCACAATGCCCAGCCATAAATACTATCGATTACTGCATTATTTGTTATTGCATTGTCAAATTAGAGTTATTGGCACGAGCCCAGGACCTGTTACTCTCGCACCTATGTTAGTTTGCAGGGTATTAATGTAATCAGCTTACGCTCGCCTCGAGTCGAGGTGCAGCGTTCTTGACTGTTCTTGACAGGCTCTCGACGAGCACGAAAGCAACACAAACTTGGCACCCATTAAATTGAGTTTTATATTGAGATGGCTGGCACCCAGGCTAACGGTTATTGAATTAAATGTCTGTCTATCAGGCCAATTCGTTGCAGCTAATAGACAACCTGTCTGCCTCTTGCCCTATCTACCTCTCTCCTACTCTATAGTCCTCTCTCTCCCTCTCTCTCTCTCTCTTTCTCTGCCTGCCATGTTTGCTTAGCAATTAAATCAGAGTTTGTTAATGCAAACTAGTCGAAAACTATCGATATAGACATACGTATATAAGATATGAGACGCTAATCCAACTAGCCATCGATAGCCCTGGGCCATTGGACTGTTGCTCATTTGCGCGGGGGTCATCGAATGCTCTGGGTCAACACTCAGTCGTCGGCTTTGTCTCAAGTGCCGGCTAATTAATTAAGTATTTAAAAGCAGAAACGAAAACAACTCTCGCTGCTTAATCAAATGAAATAAATGCGTCTAAGCAGCCAGAACTGCGACGTAAGTCATAAAGCTGTGATTCATCGCCCGCAAAGTTCTGCGTTCTGATTCGAAACCAATTTATGCACTCACATATCTGTTTTATGCATTATGTGGCCATAAACATATGATGGCCTCTTCGACTGTAATCAGCATTTGAGCCGAGTGCGTTAAATATTATAGATAAACAACTTCAGCGTCGCAGTTTGACTTCTCAAACTTTCGCCAAGGAAATACTCTCCGAACTCAAATAGAAAATAGTTAAGTGAACTTGAGCAACTATTCAACTGTTTGTGGAATAATTTAACTGCAAGGCAAGAGAACTATTTCTGACTAAGCTGGGAGTAAAATTGCAACTAGTTTAAGGGAAATTTTTTCGCTTTGTTTCTTTAATTTTCAATCTGAGGCGCAAGATTAACTATTACAATATGGCGAAAGCGCTGCCTTTGTGCTGCACAACACTATCAGTTTGTACATGGAAAAAGTTAACAATACTTGTCTAAACAATTGAGGCTGTGCGCGGCGGGGCCTGCGCGACTAGAGCCATACGCTGTGGACCCGAAGGTGTCTATAGACTAGAGGTCCAATAAAGGTATGTCAGATGTTATCGGAGAGGGAGGCCTGTCGAGTGCCAGGCAGAGGTGGGGATGAGTAAAGGAAAGAGAGAGAGAGTGAGAGAGGCAGATAAAGAGTGAGCGAGAGAGAGATTGAGAGAGAGAGAGAGAGAGAGAGAGAGAGAGAGAGAGAGAGGGATAATGAGATCATTGAGCTGAGTTCAAATAAGTTTCAAATTTCATGTTTAGCTTTGGCAATACAGAAACAATTTTTCATTTTTCTGATGACAATTTCTATAGCTTCCCGATATCTTAGCTGTAGCTTTAGTTGAATTTCTATAAAGATAAATGTATCTTTGCTTTATGTGACTTTAAATATATGCCCATAGCTCACTCTCCAGCCACTGCATCGCATCGAAACTCCTTTCTGATAACTCAAACACCAGTTGGCTGCTGGGATTAGCAATACAATGAAGGCGCAGTTTAGTTAGTCTAAGCGAGTCTTTAAAATTATGATGCCTGCAAGGGTATTTAATCTTCCGGAACATAAAACTGGATATTCTTTTCACTCTTTGTGGCTGTTGTTGTTGCTGTTGGGCGATGCTTGCACGAGCCAGCTGTACGCGAAAGATAGCAGACGAGGTCGCCCCTATATGGCGGGCAACAGATATGGCGGGGGCTGCCATCGCCGGGGGCTTAAAACAATAAAGCAATATTGTGCGCGGCTGGACAGGCATTGTCATCTTTTGATGCTGCCCCACAAGGGGCTGTGCGTGTGTGTGTGTTTGTGTGTGTGTGTATATATGCTTAGCGAGATTTGGCTTAATTAAATTCCGGCACAAAAGGATTCATTTGGCGCTTTAAGCTGTGCATGTGATCGTCTTTGTATGCCTTTTAACAAAAGTCTTAACGGCTTATTGTGGCGAAAGGCACACACACACACACACACACACACACACACACACACACACATACATACACACACTCACACTCTAACACATAAACATATTCACATTCTTATGCACAATTCTCTGTGGAGCCGAGGCGCGCATAGATTTTAATTACAACTATAAATCATAGACGCAAGAAGCGAACCCTTCGACTTATATTAATGACACACACACACACACACACATACACACACATGAGTAGCTGCTGCCCCTATGTTGGCAAACTGAAACCCATTAAAGTACGAACATGCATACGTTAAATTGCTGTGCTCAATGCTGATTACTTGGCATTGTGGGCCACTGCCGGCGGCCGCTGCTGGCCGAGATCGGCTCATTGTTTGGCCATTGTTATGTGGTCGGCGCCCGCAATCAGTTGGCCCAAATTTACAGCCAGCCGGCACATAAAAGTTGTGCATTAAAAAGTTAAGAGTTTGTTAGTTAGTTCACGGCCAGCCGAGCTGGGCCCCACACGTCCCACAAGGCGCCAACCCTTTCAAGTCTGCCCAGCCGCCTTCACGTGGCTAATGTGGCTGGCATGCTTTATGGCCAGCGTCTTTATGCCTTATTACTGCATTGTGGCCACACTAAGATAATTGCGGTAATGCAGCGCACGACCCAACTGGGAGCAGCCCAACCAACCAAAAGCCGCACTCGAATGGCAGTCATTAAACAGCCGCTAATCGCCCAAGAAGTTTCCAAGACATTTGCATGCCGAACACAAACATTGGCCAAGTGTAATTGAAAGTGGGCTAGAGGGCGGCAAAGTATACAAAATTGATTTCAGTTTGGCATTCTTGGCCCTTCGACAGGTTGACTCAACAAACACTCATAAATATTACTGATAAATGGTCTTTGTGCAGCTCGACTTTACCTTTAGCTTCTAAGCTGGCGTGGGAGCTATACACATTCTTTGAAGGCTTAAACAAAGCTTAAACAGCTGAAAGCCTCAAGGGCTAACTGACTAAACTCATACGAAGACTTGTCCATACCTTAAGCAAGGCAATTGGAAGCGGAGTCTAGGCATGTGCCAGAGCCAGAGTCTGGCTACTAAGCCAAGCAAGTGGCACCTCTGCTGGTAGGCAGAAGCTAGAAGGTATATCCATTGCATCCTCTCCGAGCTCACTTTCCCAGCCATTAATGCTAGAGCAGAGCTCTCATCAAGTCAACTCCGTAGTGCGGCAATCAGAGTGCCATAACTAAACAACAATCTAGCTACTCCACACATAAACAATCTAATGCTTCGCAGGGTTTATGCAGTTGACTCCATTAAATGCTAATAAAATGCTTTTTATCTATTTTGTATATTCAGTGTCGCTCCCTCTAACTGGCCTTATCGAGTGTGCATTGGCAATCGTCGTCACCTCGTAAAGTTCTCTAGGCAGCTTTGCTCCCAGGAGTGAGAGCGCTCGGCTCGGCAGGACATAAACACGAGGAACTCCCACTAATTGCGCTGTGCTGCGGATGGCATTAAAAACTTGATTCCCTCGATGACATATAGTGTGTGTGTGTGGGGAGGCTAGTTAGTTAGTTGGATTTTTTTATGGAGCTACTTGAAGAGTGTTAGACATCAATGGCCACCCGCCATCCGCCATCCGCCATCCGCCATCCGCCACTTGCCATTTCCCATTAAGAGGCCAGCAAATCTCGGCCAGACGGGCGCGTGTGCCACATAAATTTGTTGTCCTTTGTTGATGTTGCTGTTGTTATTTATTATTTGTGATTTCAGCACTTGCCACTTGTTTGTTAAGCATTTTAAAATCGAAAAAGCAGCGCTCGTCAAGCCAGCAACAATAGCGCCAAAGGTCACATTGTTCATTGTCCACTGTTCATTGTTGTCGCTGTTCTCGCTCTCTCTCTCTCTCTCTCTCTCTCTCGTTCTCTCTCTCTCTCGCCCTCAACCTAAAAATGAACGCCCACATCTGTCGCTGCTGCTGCTGCTGCTGCTGCTGAAAGACACACCAAGTGGCATTCAAAATGCCAATCAAGATACGAGCTCACAATTTACGATTGGCCAGCAAGGACAACAGCGCTTAACAACAGCAGCGTGAGTGCAGCTGAAGATTGTTAATATATTTTGCGGACATTCACTTCACTTTCGATTCGATTTATCTGCCACACAAATGCTGCAATTGAATTTCTCGCCATATTTCATTAAGCTCGCCTTTCTATGGCTGCATAATGAAGACGCTTCGGCTGCCACATTTTACAATGATTCCCCTTCTTATCCCAGCTATGATTTATTTGATGGGAAAATCTACTTACGTCTGCGTCCCAGTGCTCGCTCCCGTGTCGAGGGATATTCCGTGTCCGTTGGCTGCAAAGAGATATGCAAAACATCTTGAGTACATATGCATTTAGGCTTAGGTTTATTATTGATGCTTGGCTCGCTGTCAGAGCCTTCAGTTTTGCAGCTCGTTTATCACGCATACGCCCATTGGGCCCGGGCTCGGGCCCGTGTCCGGGTCCGGGTCCGATAAGGCGCGGCATTTATTCAAATCAATGCAAGCGCAGACCCCTTGGGGTCAGCAGCCGTGCCAAGTATTTAATTTTGTTCATTTTTTTTATTTTTTTGTATTTAAATTTTAATTTTCTCTTGTTTTTCTCTGCATAATTTCGTCTCGCTGCCGATCAACAGCTGAGACATGTTCGGGGTCTGATTCGAAATTTGCTTGCGGCTGCATGTTGAGCGCGCATAAATTGCCAAAGCCGCGGCTCAGTTTCGCGCTCGACTCATTAAATTTGAAGTAAGGTCAGCTGCTGCTGATGCTGCTGCTGAGGCTGCCTACTAATTGCGCGCACACATCGCGACCCTTTCGCAAATGAGGGTCAATGTGAGGACATTCGCATAAACATGCAAAAAGTGGCCACAAAACCCAAAATCTGCGAGCAAACAACATTCAAGCTCGCAATTTTGAGCCTGACAATGTCTTGTAGCCACCGCCCCGCTGGCAGTGCAATGCACCCACCGCCTGTTGCCCGACAACCACAGCGACAGCAGCAGCACAGACTACCAGCTTATAGGCTACTTTCCCTATAGGCTACTTTGCTGATTGCTCGGCTTTTGCCTACGATTTTGTCGTTATTCTCTATGCCATTCAATTGAGTGATTGGAAATACTTTTTACTGCAGCTTACCTTTTGCCACAATTACCCTGCATGCAAATGTTGAAGGGAGAATGCTCTGCCTATGAGCGAGAGAGTTGAATGTGGCTGAAGAAGGAGACAAATTTGCGAGTTGTTGAGAGACTTTTAGGGGATCAAAGCGAAATGTACGTATATTCAATAATAATATTAATGAATAATAATAATGAGTAGTAATGATGAATAATGAATAATGAATAATAATAATGAGTAATAATGATGAATAATGATGAATAATGAATAATAATAATGATGAATAATGAATAATAATAATGTGTAATAATGATGACTAATAATAATGACTAATAATGATGAATAATGAATAACAATAATGAGTAATAATGATGAATAATGAATAATAATAATGAGTATGAATGATGAATAATCAATAATAATAATGAGTAATAATGATGAATAATGAATAATAATCATACTAATAATAATGACTAATAATATTGTAGACAATAATAACAGTAATGAGTAATAGCAATAGTAATAAATATTAATAATAATGATGACTAAAGTAATGATAATGATAATAAAAATGAACGACAATGATAATTATAATAATAATTAATAATAATAGTAATTAATAATAAAAATAATGAATAATAGTGGTAATGTACAATAATAGTAATGAATTATAACAGTGAATGATAGTAATAATGATTAATAATAATACTCAATCATAACAATGTGTAACATAAAAGTAATAATAACTCATCAACGACTCTCAGCTCTTTCCAATGAGGGTACTTAATGCATTAGAGAGTTAATTATTATTCTTATTATGCATTATTATTATTCAATAGTATTGTTCATCATTATTATGAAGAACATATTATAAATAACATGCATATATTTGGACTAATTCATTTTTATTATTATGTATTATTATTATTCATTATTATTATACATTTCGACTTCAGGCCATAGATCTAGTCGAACATCTTGTTTGCTGCTGAGTATTTATTATGAATATTTGCTTTTTCTTTAATTAGTTAATTGACATAAGCAGCTTTGCAGGCATGAATATGCACATCGTATGTAAGATATATATTAAATGTATAGAAATAATAAATAAGTATATATATTTCTGTATGTTCATATATCGACTCAAGTTGCCAGACTTCAGAGCAAACAGTCCTTGTCCCGTCATCGACGTGAACTCGCTTAGATTGTCTGCTTGGAGCTAGCTAGTCGACAGCTATTATAATTATTGATATCGTATAATCAAATTATATATATATATATATATATATATATATATATATATATATATATATATATATATATATATGTATATAAATATATATGTATTTGGCTATTTATTTGATAATTTCGTTGATAAATGTTGATTCAAGTCGATTGCGGCGCTTGAACTTGAAGGGCTGCCGCCACTTGGCCACTTAATTTGAAAAGGAATTTTTGCAATTTCATTGGCTACGTTTCGTGTGCTGGTTGTCTGGCTCTGGCTCTGATATGCTCAGCCCTAACATGAAAGTAATTGCACTCGCTTGACTGTCGACTGGACAAGAGGTCGGTGCATTATATTGAAGCTGGCAGCTAGACAGGAGAAACAGGCAGACAGACAGGAGACAGGCAGATAGACAAGTAAGTTGGCTTGGGTGACAACATATCCAGTTTGGGGTGCTATCAAATCTGTGTGCGCCGAAGATTAATATGCAGACGCTGCGCTTTGATGGAGCTGTTCGGCAAACAGACAGCGAAAGCGACAGCGAGAGCGGAGGCTGACGAGTAAACAATTTGAATGAAGGGCTATTAGGCGCCCGCACGCGCACGCACACGCACGCACACTTGGACACATGAGCGGCTCCAGCTTGTGACCTGCTCCCCATTAGCAGCATTTGACCAGGCACCACTGCCTGGCATTTCGAATGTGTTAATAATACAATTTTATTTATCTGCTCACACGCACACACACGCACACACACGCACACACACACACGAGCAGCGACGGCGCGCCGTATGCAAATTGCTAGCAGAACGAGCCGAAAATTTACGATGCGCTTCGCTCACTGTAGTCTGGTCAGCGTGTCTGACTATTTTTGAAAAGGGTTTGACATTTAAGGCACACGTCCAGCACTCAGCTACCCCTCTCTCTCTACGCGCCGTGACTGGGCAGCTGGAGCTGGAGCTTGAGCTGGAGCTGGGGGTTCGGGGTCGCTCCTGCTGGAGAATGACAAAACGATGTCTAAACGAGCGTTCAACGAGCAGCAAAGAAATTGACCAACAAAGGAAATATACGCATCATGTATAAAAAATAAATAAAAATAAACCAAAAATACATAGAGAGAGAGAGAGAGGGAGGGGGAGAGGGGGGGGGGAGGGTAGACACGACACGACCCTTTAGTTGGACAGTGCTTAAGGCACACACGCAGAGAGCGCTGCGTATGCATGAGCAGCTCATAGAAAATTTGACACTAAAACGTAAGGAAGCAAAATCTCTGCACAGTGGTGTGAAAGCAATTGAGCATCACTCGAAAACTATAGATAAATCAAAAGGGATTTGCAAAATGCTCATAAAGCATCTTTCGCTTGGAGCAAATGTGGCTGAGACCACTGTGGCTGCTGCTGCCTGGAAAGGGCCTGCTAAACATACATTAGACATGCACACACACACACGCACGCATACACACTCACACTCTCTCTCACACACACACACACATATATATATCTGCCGAAAAAGGTAAATGGCTGCGTCGGCCTTTTGTTAAATGTCTCAATTGATGCAAAGGCGGCGCACGGTGCGTATGCTTAATGTTTTATGCGCCCAGAATGTAATAAAATGAAATGAAATAAAAAACAACAACAACAACGATGGAGAGCAAAGGAAACAAATAAATAAAGACACAAAGAAATAAGACATGCAAGCAAGAAACCCGAAAAACCCGTTCGAAATAAAACACTTAATTCATGCCAGCTGCAAAAGCCGAACTGACCAGTGTTTTCATGAGAAAGGTTTAAAGCTCTTTAAGGCGCTGTCGGACTCGCAGGCAAAATATATTCAGCTGTCACATTATTAACTGTGATGAGCAGGAAGATGCTGGTCGACGATCAAAAGCGGGATATCGAGCAGCAAACCTAAGTTTGCAATACATTATTTTCGCACATATGTTTCATAAAGGTTCTTTCTTCAGGGCCAAATGGAATGCATCCAGTTATATTTCTTAAGAATATATAGTATATTCTAGTTCCAAAGAGCTAGCTTTTCTCATATTAGATATTATTATCTTTCTCATATTAACTTATAGTTGTATTCTAGCTGTATTTCCGAAGAGCAACTCTATGCCAAAGATGGGGCAGCCTATCATGTCACATTGCCTAACATTTAGACATGTGTATGAGGAGCTTCAAGCTGTATTTCAAATAAAATTCTATGAATAATCTATAATCCTATTAATATTCTAGTGATATATCCCGAAGTGCTCATATAAGAATCCGATACGAAGGAACTCCTTCTATACAATGCTCTTAGCTCGCGAGCCATCAATTGAAACTCTTGATAAATATCAAAGCAATCCAAGTATATTTGTAGGCCAGGCATATCTCTTTTCTTAAATGGAATGCCTGCTACTGCAGAGTAGTTCTCAGTGCTCATAGTGATAGAAGAGACAGCATCAGGTGAGGTGCCAGACATAGTTAGACATGCTCTAGCGGCTGCTTCACTAGAAGATATAAAAGTGCTGCCATGCTGGCATGATATGGACTCAAGAAAGGGCATCAGCTGCCACACGATTTCCTCCCCTCTCTCTCTCTCTCTCTCTCTCTCTCTCTCTCTCTCTCTCTCTCTCTCTCTCCCTCTCTCCCTCTCTCTCTTGCCACATGCAACGCCTTATCCTATAGCTTAGCTTCCTTTGAGCTCCCTTCCCAGTTGCACCTGCTTAGCAGAGAGCCAACCGCAGCCTACGAGACCCAGCATTAGTTCCCCGTATTAGAATTCATGCGATTAGGCATCGTTTCGTCTCGACTCGTATAATTTTGGTTGATAATTTATTTGTATAGCCGGCATAACAATCAATGAATTCAGTTGCGGCTAAGCGAGGGGAGGCGGAAAGGTTCTCGGTCACGCTATCATCAATATCGATGTTCGGGGCGTTGGCAAATGTGACAGGCTAAATTACAGGACAGAATATTTTTGAATAAAGCAATTTGTATCTGTGCGGCAGTTGGGTCGCCAGCCGACCGGCCGACCGGCCGTCTGCGGCCCCACGTTTATTTTGCAATAATGCCAAAAATAACAATGGGCGCGCGTCTGTTTGTTTGCCACTTGATAAATGAGAAGTCGGGCGATCGAGGCAGCGAGGGTAAGGGCTTATGGCCAGCGCTAGGAGCGCTACGTTTGCAATAATGACCCCAATACCATTGACTGACCCTCTCGGGTCCCACCCCTCACCTATTACCCCTAGCCCCAGTGGCCCCGTTAGCCCCGTTAGCCCCCTAACCCCTTAGCCCTTTTGCCACAAAAGGTGTTAACTGTCCATGGTCTCTCCATCGGTATTTGTATTACTTTTAGTCTTATTGCTCTCTCTCTCTCTCTCTCTCACTTGTTTTCGACAGCGGCCCTGCCTTTGATTAAGTTGCTGGGCGTGCCCCAGTTAGCATCTGCTCGTCCAGTGGGCGGCCAGACGACCGCCGCACTAGCTGCCCATACATTTATGTATATCTCTATAGCCTTGGAGCAGCAACAAGACACAAAAAAAAAAAAAAAAAAAAAACAACAGTGGGCGAGCGAGTGCGAGCAACTAGCCAGCAAGATGAATGTATCCGATACTAACTATAAATTAAGCCCACTGGAGCCTGTAGGTGACACAGAAATCTCTCCTTCGCCCAGTTACGAAACATCGCTGACATCATACGGGAAAAAGTCAATAGCTGTTGTCGCTGCTGTTATGCGCAAAGGAGTTTCTTCAGCTTTAAAGAGAAAGTGTTAATTGAAAAGGTTTCATGTGAGTATAATCTAATCAGGACTTTGACATTCGAGATTAGATATGCTTGAATGGAAAACCTTTGCATATGATGTTGGGCCAAATATGTCAAGGGTATCTAAATATATGTTAACATTTAGTTAACATTTACTAATATACCTGCCTGATAAGATAGATAGACTATGCGCTGATGGCCACAGATTGCTAGCTTGAGCTACACTCAGCTTAGCTTTGGCTGATGGCAGACCAAAAGCATAGTAAAGTGAGCTTAACAGCATGTTGAAGAGCATGTGAAGCAGACTACGTATGTTAGTTAACAGTTAAATGCTAACTTTAACAGAGGCATGTAAGATGATGGTTATGTGGTTCACTCTGATAACAAGATTTAACAGCAGACTTAACTTTAACAGGCAGTCCATAAAGGCTCTAGCTAAGAGTAGCCTAACCACATGTTTTAGGTTTCTTTTAAGACTTACAGCATTCCTGTTAACAGCCTACCAAAGAGAAAGAGAGAGAGAGAGAGAGCTTACAGCTGAGAGTAGCTCAACAATATATTAATCCAATCTCTCATCTGTACAGTTTTGCCATTTAACAGCTAGTTAAAGTGGCTGTCAACTCTGACAGTTAGTCATAAGTTTATTATATCTTTGATCTTTTGCAGCTTAACAGCAGTCTTACATGTTAAAGAGATCTGTTAACATGTACAGCCTGTTAACTGTTAACTTTAACAGCCAGTCAACCGTTTAAGCTTTTAGAGTTTACAGCCTGTCATTTAACAGCTAGTTAAAGTGAGTGTCAACTTTGACAGTCAGCCATAGGCTAATGCTAGCTTTGATCTCCGGCTGACTTCAGCTCATGGCAGCCTTACAGCACATATTATCATATACAGCTTGCCAGTTAACAGCATGTTAAGCTCACTGTTAACTTCAACACTCGTTTAATCTAATCTAATTTCGTTATAGATCTATAACAGTATTAGAGTAAAAGCCATCATTTGCATATGCTTAGCCAACGAACGAGCCAATCTTCAAGATTGCATACGGTATGTCTATATATTTATAGCTAATTATATGTATGTGCGCGAGGGTGTGTATCACTGTGTATCCACGTGTGTGTGTGTGTGTGTGTTTATGTGATTATTATTAAACAGCCAAAAAGTGGCATTTTTTCGTTTCGTAATGTCGCTGACGCACATTTTAATGACAGCCTTTGGCTGTTGTTTGTATTGTGGTTGGCTGTTGTTGTCGTAGTTGTTGTTGTTGCTGTTGTTGTTGCTGTTGTTGTGATTATTGCTGCTGTGGCTGTGACTGTTGTCATACATAGCTAATGTCGATTGTCAACGTGTCGCGTCATCAGTTTTACGCACCACTTGTTTCCCGGCTACACATCGTGTATTTGCCTCTCTCTCTCTCTCTCTCTCTCTCTCTCTTTGTCTCTCTCTCTCTTTCTATTGCTGCATATAGACATTTGATGTCAGCGTTGGCAACAAAAAGAACCAAAGGAATTTACATATTTTTATGCTGTTCAATTTGAATAGAATTTGTTTACTCGCACTCGGGGTCTCGGCCAAATGGCAAATGGCACAGCGAACAGCAACCAAATCGTGTGCGCTGTTATTGTTGCTCAGCCATACACAATTCAATTGATTTCGAGCAGCAGCTCAATTGTTTCAGCCGCAACCACACAAAGGGATGCCCATGAGCAGGCGCTAGGCGCTGGCTGATTGACGCTGAGATACCCTCTAATGAGTTGAAGTGGCAGGTATGGGTAAAGATATATATCAAATACATATATAGAAATATACTATATAGTATTCAATATATACATATAAATATAACTTTAATTCACAAGACTTTGCTGCTGAGCTGAGATTTTTTGCTTAATGATTGCTTTCTTCCTCAGCAAGTAGTTGGAAGGCAAAGCTGAAGTCTTGTATATATATATATATATATATATATATATATATATATATATATATATATATATACTATATAGTTCTCTGTATATATGGAGTATATATTCCAGTCTCAGTCTCTCTTTGAGCTCTCCAGCCAACTACTGCTTCATTCACAGCTTTCTTCCTCTACATTCATCGACAGCTCTTCTCGATCATTGCATATCCTTCATTCCGGCCTGCAGGGTATTAAATATGAGCGGGCCTACATTAAGCGCGCTGCTCAGCCAATTTATTCAGCAAACGGAAAAATGTTTCATTCTTGGCCTTATCTGTGCCAATCAGCTTCAATTGCTTTTTGTTGGTACTTAAGTGGCGCACAGCTTACAAAATACTGCTGCAGCTGCAGCCCAGACGCACTTGAACACTATTGTTGTTGTTGTTGTTGTTGTTGTTATTGTTGTAACTGTTTGTTGTTGTTGCTGTTGCTGGCGGCCACACGCTCATTTAACAGCGCTTCCACTCAAAGTTGTGCGTAATTTTTCAGCTGGTTTGCTTCTGCTTCCGTTGCAGGAACTTTGCAAGGATTTAGCTGCATTTCCACTTGGCCCCAAGTGTTTCCTCTCAATTGTTTTTCATGCGGCGACCCCGCCTGGGATGTGAATGTGAATGTTTTATTGTTGTTGCTCTGCCAGAGCCGGCTACTCTTGTATTAGCTTAATTCCAGTGCTCATCTGGCTTATGTAGCAGCTAAAAATCTTTTCACTGACTCCGACTCTGACTCCCACTCACAGTCGCAGTTCGTCCTGGCCCTTGAAGTTCATTAATTTTGATGGCACAACTTGAGCAGAAGCAAAGTCAACTTCGAAATAAACGACAACTCACCAATGCAAATCTCAGGTCTCGAGTCCCTTTTGTTCAAAGATAATAAAAAAAAAGAGAATACAAAAATAAAGAGAGAGAATAATTTTTTAGAAGCATTTTTTTATTGTTTATGCGCTTGTTGCGGTTGGCCTCTGCCTGCTGGGCAGAATATATATATGTATATAAAATATATGTAAATACCTATATATATATATATCTGTATAATGCGCGTGGCAATTGGCATTAGAGCAACTCTCTAAGAAAAGCAGAATGCAATAAATTACGAAAAAAGAGAGCGAGAGAGAGGGAGAGAGAGAGAAGAGAAAAAGTAAATGCGAATGGCAACGCTGCGTATACATAATGTATGCAAGTCCGCCCAGGCGTCGGGCTGCGCGCTGCTGAGTGCAAGGTGGTTGCGGTCTGGTAAAACTAATGCCAAGCGAGAGCAAGCAATGGATTGTTGTGGCCATAACATTTGCATTGCACAGCGGCCAGCCACACAACACGCACAAAGCTGGGGTGAATATTAAGGCAGTTTATAATAAACCTATCCATTTGCCATCCAGCAGCAGCATTAAAAAACATGAGCTGTCAATGCGCTACTAAAACGTATAATAAGCTTTTGTCTACTCTGCTATAGTTGAATGATAATGGTGCTCAGAGAGATGGACAAAGAGATACTCAAAGAGAAGCTCTCAAACGCTTTTGCTCGCTATTTGAGTCTCTTTCAATAGTGATAATAAATTAAAATACTATGAAAATATAATAGTAAAATATAATAAATAAATAATTAATATAAAAAATAAATAAATAACAATATAATTAAAAATGTAATTAAAATATAATAAAAATGTACAAAAAAATAAAATTAAAAAGTTATATAAAAAATAAATAAATAAAGAAGTATTATTTTTTTCTTATTTTTATTTTTTTATACATTTTTATTATATTTAAATTACATTTTTATTATATTTTATTATTATATTTTTATTATGTTTTTATTATATTTTTATTTATTGTCACTAATCTTTTACAATTTATTTTTATGTAAGTATTTAAGAAAAGTCCAACAATTTTAGTTCTAGTCTCAAAAACTTGCTAATTAAATATAAAAATATTTCTTTTGCCTACCAAACTTAAAAATCATTTATTTTTATTTTTTATTACAGTATAGACATATTAAAATCTAAAAATATTAGCTCTTCCCGCAAAAAATCAGTTGTAATTAAATATATAGTTTTTTATTTCTATCAAACTTGAATCTCAATTTTTTCACAATTTTTTTCTGACATAAAAATTGTAGCAAAATCAGGAATTAATAATTTCTGCCTCAAAACCTCTTTAATTAAATATAAAAATATATTTTTTTCGAGCCGAACTTGCCGCTGCTTAAAGCTGGCAGCGAAAACCTTTCAATGCAAATTATAAATTCATGAGCAAACAGTCATAATGCATGCCTGATAGATTTTTTGTTCGAAATGAAAGAAAATTATTGGAAATAAATTGAAATTGAATTTGAAAATAAATTTAAAATAAATTTGAGTTTTGCATTTTTATGGCTGCCCATTGAAATTGAGAGAGGGCAGAGGGAGCAGGAGAACCAATTAAGTTCGCCGAGCTGCTTATTTTTATGCCGGCGATTCATTGGCATTCGGCAGCTGTTGCGGCGGCAAAGTGTTGCCTACTTTACGGCTGCATAACGCTATGCAGCCTGAAAGACAGAGAGAGGGAGAGGGAGAGAGAGAGGGAGAGGGAGAGAGGGAGAGTCGGCGACAAGTTGTAAAACTTGAAGTGCTAGTTGTACCTTTTGTGACAATGACACGCAACAAATGTCGCTCGATTGCAATAAAAGGCGACGGCAATAAACTGGCGAACAAAAATTTCGAAGCTGTCACAGCATAAAATGCGTGCGTGTGTGTGCGTGTGTGTGCCTGGGGCTCGTATGCAAATTGTGAGCGAAAGCTGAAGCTGCCTTTAACAAGCCACGCACATAAGGTTTTACAATGCCCAATACAGATGGCTGCAAAGGCAGCCTAACTGAGATGGGGTAGGCAGACGAAATACAATGTGTGTGTGTGTGTGTATATATGTGTGTGTGTGTGTGTGTGTGTGTATGCTTATTCATAAGCCACTTACTTTTTCCACCTAAGTCGAATAATTGTGGAAAATAATAATGTTGCAACTAATTGGCGTGGCTAATTGTCTCTCCCTCTGCCCCATTCTCTCTCTCTCTGTCTGCCTCTGCCCTGCCTGGGGAGTGGCCGTTAAGACAAAGCTGAATAAATAAATAAATAAAGTAAAAAGAAGCCGAAAATTGTTGCAGTTAGGCACAGTTTTACTGCTGGGAATGGCCCGAGCAACTACAAAAAATAATTGAAGCCATGCGGCATCAAACTTTTGCCAGCCTACCCACAAATTAATATATATATATATATATAGGGTGTGCGAGTGTGTGTGTCTCCCTTCTTTTTTTTTGATGTTTGTTCGGCTATAATATGCGTAATACTCATTACTAGGCCTGCGCTGGGCAGCAGCTACTCAAATGCTCCTGTAAATTTCCATCGTGTTTCGCTTTCCTTTTATTTACTTTCGTTTGCTGTTGCTGTTGGTGAGACTTTTTGTTTTTGTATTTTAATGAGCCTGCAGTGCCTAGGCAACATAAATTCGGCGTCCAATCAAATGTCTCTGGCCCGGCCGTATCAGTTGTTGTCATTAAAATTTAAATGCTGTAGCAAAGTTTCGCCTGGATACGAAGACGTTGGCCTCCAACATCAGCATCATCAGCGGGGCGGCGGCAGCAGCCCTAAGTCTTAATCAAGTTGCGGCAGCCGAAGTCGACAAAGTTTTTGCAGGAGGCGGAGCTTAGTTTTACGCAGCGAACTTAATAACTTTGATAAAAAGACAAACAAGTTTATGAACACACGAATTAAAGTGCCCAAACGGCGGCGACTTAACGCCGTGATAACTGCACAATGCTCGGCCGGCATTAGCACATAACAGCATAGTGCTGGGCGCGCTGGAGCATCGTTAAAATGATGTGGCACCTGTGCACGGCACGCAGCTCATAAAATCAATGAAAGTTCGCGCCGGCCACAAGGTCAGCGCCGGGCCCGGCTCAAGATCTGCTCTGCAGCCCTGTGCTTATAATGAGTATTCATTATGCGAGGCGACAAAGCGTCGAAGCAACAATGTGGCTAAGCGACAGCCGGCAAGCTACATAGTATATATATACATATACGATATATATATATCTATATATATACTATATAATGATGTGTGTGTGTGCTGGCTGCACTGCGCGCTGGCTAGCGGCTTTTGTTATTCATTCAAAGCATTCAGCGAGCCATGCGCCAAATGTTACGCATACGCCGCGTGGACCCTGGACTGGCGCATAGCCTTGCACCAGGCAGAGAGCCAGTTGGTGTCGCAGTCTTCTATATAGTTTATGGCTTGTTTTCTACTTATCGTTTATTGCATATTGTCAATGGTTGAGCTAAGGCTATTGCCAGCATGAGTTGACTTTCAAGTCGCTTCAAGCGGAATGCGGCTTGAAGTGTTCAAGTTTAATAAATTGATGAAATATTGTAGATTCGATTGCAGATGAACTAACTGTTGTTTAAGTCTTTCAGAATCAAAGTTGGGCTGAAGTCTATGGCTAAGAGGAGAGTGACTCCTTCGAGCAACTTCCCTTCAATCCTTGTACTGCATCAGCCCCAAATCATATTAAAATACTTAACTGCCATTTAAGTCGCCTCGAATACGCTTTGCATAATGCACTTAGAGCCCACTTAAGCACTTGCTACTACTAATTATATTTAACTAGATTATGCCGCAGTCGCTCTGCCTTATTAAGTGATAAGCCAATTGGCTTAATACGCAACTATCTATATGTATAGAGAGCAAATTGATGGCTGAATGCATAAAGCACATTTGGCCATAAACCGAGCGGGCACACATCATCAATAAATCAAAGCTGTTGACCAAGCTAACAAGCCGAGGCGTATCGTGCTGACAATTAATTCGCATTTGAAGCCATTAATTTAATTAGTATTTAGAGCAGATTTGCAGCTGCTCACTCCACTCGCAGACTGAAAGGGTTTTCTTTAGGGTTTCTTTGGTTTTCTCTTGCTTCTTTTGTGGACATTTTAGAGCGACCGACAAACACAATAATCAAACATCAAATGGGCCACAAAGCAGCGCAGGCAACGCCAGAATCGAACATTTTTTGTTTCCTTTTTAGGTGACGAAACAACTGCTGTCGATAAAGTTGCCGATAAAAAGGGTCCGCAAAACACATGCGACAAGACGACAAGCAATGTGAAGGCGGCTTGAGATACCCTGTAAAGTGTGGGGGTCTAGTAGAAGTGGAGGTAGCTAAATGAAGGGTATAGACAGTAGCGTTTGCTGAAGCCGGAAAGTTGAGTATATATATATAGTCATATATATATATTATATATATATATATATATATATATATATATATATATATATATATATCAGTCAGTATACATTTGATATTACAGCATATCTTAGTCTCTCAACCAGCCAGCACTCTATTCCGTTGTGTGCGTCGTATCAGTGTGGGCCCCTTTTATGGGGCGTTCGACAGACAGTGGCAGCCAAAAATGCGCATATCAATATGCGTTAGATATGTATATGATATATGATATGCATAAGCAGCGACACACATATATACATATATATATATATATATACATATATGTAATATATAATGTGTATCTCTGTGTACATATGTTCTGGCAGCCATAAGGTAAGAATTCGCCTGTACAAGTGTGTTTACATAATCAGTAAATTTGATTATATAAATGATTAAATAAAATTGATGGATGCACAAGCAACAACAACAGGAACAACAACAACAACAGCCTCATAAGCCACACCGCACTCCTCAATTACAGCAGAAAGCATTGCTGCCTGTGTGTGCTCGTTTGTGGCATTTTTATGTCTCTATGCCCATTAAAAATGTGCCAAAAAGGGTGTCATAAAGCAAGGCAAAGATGCTGCGGACTGCACGATACCCTGCCAGGATATGCAGAGGAGTATATAACGGCTGACGCCTTCAAGTAGACTGAGCAAGAGCAAGGCTACCCAAAGCTATTGAGTAAAGAGAGAGAGAGAGAGAGTAGGAGCCGCTGTGCTACAAACCAACATACCCTAGCTACACCCACCTACGCCAATCTAGATCGGTTCATATACAAGGCTATATGGCTATATGGCTTTGTCAATAAATGAAATTTGTTTTATGTGCTCCTGAGACATTAAATCATGTGATATATGCAAAACCGCACAAAAACAGCGGAAAACTCATCATAATTTGAATTTAATCTGTTCGAGGCCAATTTGTTGCTCTGCCTGCCGAATTGCTTGGCGTGGCGTGGCGTGGCGTGGCGTGGGCTATGTGTGTCGACACTAAGTCTTTCAGCAGTGGCCAAAAAACAAAGAAAATATATGAAAGTAAATATACAATAAAAAAAAGCCAGGAAATAAACCATATCGAAGCAGTTGAGTGCTTAACGGCAAATATGCTCCAAGAGAAATATTAACATTCTTCAAATTCTTCGGCTGGCAATTGAGCAATCAGAAATAAATGTAGATTAAAGATAAATAAAAATACAATTTAAAAAAGGAATTACAAACAAATCTAAATTAAAAATAATCGAAAATAAATATAATTATATTTTTATTTGATATTAATTAATAAATAAATATAATCTAAAAATATATATAAATTAAAAAATGAAGTCAATATACATAAACTAAAAATAAATCATTATAATTTACTTTATGATTTAGTTAAATAATTAAAAAATAAATTAAATATATAAAATAATAAATATAATAACAAAAAGAAATTAATATCAATTAAAACAAATAAATATAAAATTTATATGTAAATTAAAAATAAATCAAAATAAATAAATTTATGAATAAATTTACTGATTATAAATAAAATAAAATTAAAAATAAATAAAATTATAATAAGAAATTATAATAAGAAATTAATATTAATTAAAAATAAATAAATATGAATTTAATTATAATATAGTTTGGTAATAAAATAAATAAACAAAAATTTAAAATAAACGAAAATGAATTTTAAATGTAAATTAAAAATAAAATAAATAAAATAAAATCATACACTCATTTACTGATTTTAAATAAATATAAATTAAAAATTAATGAAATTATAATTTAATTTAATAAATAGTAAAAATAATTAATATCTCTTAAAAATAAATTAAAATAAATAAAATATAATAAATAAATTAATTTAATGATTATACAGAAATATAAATATTATTAGAATTTAATTAAATAATGTATAATAAAATAAAAAAAAATTGATGTAAATAAATTGTCTTCAATAATTGTCTTCAATGCAGGTTGGGCTAACGCTGCGTATGCGCAACTGAAAAATAAAAAAATTTCAAGCTTTGATTTGCTTTGTTTTTTGTTCGGTTGCAGGAATTATTAAATATGAGCGAAATTTGTATACAGAGAGCTAGTGGAACTCTGTCTAATGATGTGTTAATTATGCGCGCAATAAGAATTTGTGAGCGCCCACGCGCAGCAGGTGCGCTAATTAAGCACAGGTGTGTGGAGCAGCTGTCTGTGCGGGCATAAGTAATTGCAGTTATTAGTCAAAACTTTCGATCGCAATTATTGCCCAAAAATAAATTATTGCATAACAGACACAGATATACATATATATGTTTATATATATGTATATCCATTCTCTATTGTTACTTGTGCTCGATATTTAAATACCTGTGCCAACAATGTAAATTACAAAGGCCAGCACATAAATTACACAGGACAAGCAGCAGCGGCAGCAGCGGCAGCGGCAGCGACAACAAATGTCTGCAAATCAAATCGAATTGTTTTGGCTTTCAACTCGAAACTTTTGGCACATTCTTTGCTCAACTCGCACATTTACATAATCAGAAATTTCAATGAAGTTGGCCAATTGCATTCGGCTCGCTCGCAACCAGATCCGGCCCGAGACAAAGAGTTCGCAAGACGCAATAAGTCATCGAGCGAGTAAATAATTCTCAATAATTTATGTGCATATGCTCAGTTGAAGGCAATGCGGAAACTCAAAGGAAACTCGAGAATGAAACGAACGACAAATACTCTAAACAGCCAGTTGCTGTCAGCCAGACAAAGGGAGGTTGAGCTGATGCGAGAGACTATTGTGAATTCGATACATTTTGTAGCCCAATCAGTAGTTTAGTCTATCTAGACTTTTTCTTCCATATTTATATATATTTCCTCTCTCATAACAATTTGCCGAAGACAACTCTTTGGTTATCCCAAATGAGCATGTCTGCAGCTGTCACTTGGCATATATTTAAATGCCTGACTATAGTCAGATGAGATTTAAATAACACAAATACTTTTCAGCAAAAACTCTAGACTAAATCTAGCAGCTGGCCAGAGCTAAGCAACTATATACAACAAATTCAGCTGAGGATGGTTTCATCTGCGTCTTGCTCTAGACCCAGCTGCCGTTAGCCCCACGCCTCTCGACCCAAAAGTGTATCCCTTTAGCAGACTTTACCTGTGTTAGTCGCACGCTCTAACACTTTCTTGCCCTGAGCTATGTGTCCTTTAAAAATATATATTTAATTAATTTCTGTTTAGATTAAGTTGCCTAAAGCCAGGCAGCAAATATATAAAAAAAAAATTAATTAATTAAAAATACTTGCCGTAGTATACTTGATAATACCGGAGCATCTACATGCTCATAGTCACATCATAATCCATCTATAGACTGTTGGCCACAGCAGGCCTTTGTCAGGCATTTTTCACTCACTCAAAGTCTGTGCTGATCCTTTCGCCAGGCATTCGTGCAGATTTCTTAAATTTCTCAAATAGTTGGCCATGATTTAAGAGGCGCCTCGAATATTTCAGGGCAAGTGCAAGTATTTAGAGTACTCTTCGTTTGTTTGCTTTACTGTTTTAGAGTGTTAAATTACGTTCAGCACGGAGGCAAAGAAAGGCAAAACCGCAGCCCAGAGGGGCAGCCTTGCCGCAGTCTCCGACATCCGCTCGACCGCAGCCGTCTGATGGATGGAAGGAGAGGGAGAGGGAGCAAGCAGCAGCTGGAGCTGTAGCTGTAGCTGGAGCAAACCTGTTGCAGGCCACACGGCCAGCTGGCAGCTAAATTAGAACTTGAAGCAGCAGGACGAAAGGCAAAGGAATGCCTGGCTGGAATCCTTTCATTGTTTGCACAATATTTCTACGACTGCTCTGTGTGTGTGTTTGCCGTGCGCGCACCTCGGGGCCATTTCTGGGGGCATCAAAGGAGCTGATACGCTGGCTAAGAGCGCGCTACTTTCTTTTCATTATGGGCCGATGCGAGCATCGGCTGTTGGCCAGCTGTTGTCGTGCGCTGCCTCCAGATTATTGTTTGGATCGTAATTGCCTCTGAATACATTTACATAAGTTGCCCAGCCCTGCGGCTGTTGAGCCACTAAACTGAAGCTGCGCCCCACTCCATCTCACTCTCCCTCTCCGTCAGTCTCCTGCTCCTCCGCTCATTTGTTATCTTTTCATTTTGCAGCAGATGTCAACGAACTGGCGTCGGCAGGATTTTCACTTCCTCGACTGTTTGCACGTTCTCTTTTTTTCCCGTCTTGTCTCTGGCTAAAAAGGAATCCGACTAACACATCACTAGATGCCGATTCCGCACCGTCGACTCAACGCCGCGATACTAAATCCAAATTCAATATGTTCTCGATTTAACATATTTCTCGCCACCGAATGTGTGTGCGTGTGTGTGTACTCTTCCATTTTTTGCTAGAGAGAGTAAACAAAGTGTTGTGCCAATATTGACAGAGCCCATGAGCCATGCTTACGTCTGCAGAACTACGTCATCCATGCGTATGTTATGAGCCAAGACGAGCGAGACCCAAGCGCAGCTGAGGCCAATCACTGACCACCAACAACGGCCGACAGCCGAATGAAATTATTGAAATGAAATATTCGGCCGGCCCTCTGTGTTTATCGTGGTGTCGAATTTTCGGGGCGATTATGTTACCCAAGGCCACGTCAACCCGGAGCTCGGCCGGGAGCGGATGGGTGGTCTGCTCTGCCCGAAAGGAATCCAAATGTTTAGCAATCTCGAATGTGAGCTTTGTCACACGATATGGCAGTGAGTAAATCCCGCACTTTGCGCTCTTCACCACATGCCACGCAATTAATGAGCCAAAGTATATTGTCTATATATTTAGCCAAGATATGGACGTGTATGCCGCTATATATATATATATATCAGCATTACAAGTCAAACAGAAAGCAGTTTGCCTTGCCTAGCCCTAAATTATGATTTGCACTTTTGGTTTTCTATATATGGCCGATGAGTGAGGGGACTCAGAGAGATACCTGATGTAGTGTGTGAGGGACATAGATGAACATGTAATAGCTGTAGTCAGCAACAGTTGGAGGGAATCATGAATTGGGAAACGTAGAAAAGAGAATTTTCTATTCAGCCCACTTTATCGCATCATAATATTATATATCACATATATAGTCAGCAATCAGACAGCATATTTAAAATACTATTCTGCTTAAATATAAGTCCAGTCTGCGCTTCTCCCCCTGCCCCAGCACACTTGTCAGCCATCAAGCTTAAGCCACACCCGCCGACAAACTAAGCCCAAAGTTTACTCGCAGAGTTTTTAGAGTTTAAGGCTTGACAGGAGACGACAGCAGAGTCTGCTAATGATCGGGCGTAGAAGGTCAAGTCTGCTCTCATGTCAGTCAACATTTAATGCTGAGCAATTTGTGGAGAATATTTTCGCAAATATTAAATATTTCCCTCAAGATTGCCTCGGGCAAGTTCAGTGGCGTCTCTTCTGCTTGCTTGCCTATTTGTCACATTGTTGCTTAAATATGTGCTCAGCACTCAATCAACGGCAGGTTGGCCAACGGCCGCTGGCTAAATTCAAAAACAAAAATTAATTGCAACCCGTGGGCAAAGGGAACAGCAACCTTTCAGTGAGCCACTCGTAAACACGAAATCGAGCCCAGCCGGACCCGGCTGAGCCGCTGCTGGAGGTCATTAAAATCATGATTAGCAGCCGGCAGCCACAGGTGCCATTAAACGCAACCAGTCAGAACACAAAGCGCACGCACACACACACACACACACATCGACACACACATCGACACACTGTGGGCCGCACTTGTGGGAGAACACGCCAGCGACAACAACAAATAAAATGGGCAAAGGCAAGTAAGCCAACAACTGACCGCAAACAGGCAAGAAAGTTATGAGCCGAGCGGCAAGAAAAGCCAAAGTTATTTCTTCTTAATGTTTTTCTTTCAATAATTCGCGCCCCCAGAGATGGGGCCATGTGGACTATGGGGTCAAGGTCAGCCAACAAAAGGGTTTGCTCTTGCGGGCTACGGCTACGGCTATGGCTATGGCTATGGCTACGCTTTGCTTAAACTCCGTTTGGTTTTGCTTGACTTTCCAGTTGGCTTTGCCGACTTCTGGAACAGGGCAAAATATGTTTGCCAATCGGGCTTTCGCCTTCGATACTCCTACATTTTTCATTCGGCTTGTGTGCGCCGTGCGGCTTAGCCGCTGGCTGGTCAAAAATCGAATGTTTATATCGAGGTATTTGTTGATTTTGCTCGATTTCTGACTCTTGTTTTGCTGGCCGTGACAAAGCTTCAATAAATGATGCGCTTTCGGGCAGGATTTGAAGTTGAGACGCTCAAGTAAGCTGCTTGCCCTAATAGGTTTACATTTGTGGTTCGCGAGGAGAAACGCTTTGTGTGCTCACAGCGGTAACTGAACGATATGCAAGGACTATAATATTTTAAAGTTTATCTAGTTCTAAAGGACACATAGCTACTTCATTAGCCGAGCTCTTTTCGTTACCGAAAATCTCTCTACTTATCTATCTATCGAACGATCTGTCTATCGCTCTCTCTATCCGATCTGTCTATCGATATCGATACTTATCTATCTTCCTATCTGTCTTTGAATCTATATCTCTCATCTCTACAAATTTCTGTATATTCTTCTACCCATACATCTCTCAATTCCTTCACAAATCCTTCTCAGACGTCTTCCCTCTGCCTACAGGGTATCTAGCATATATTATTTATTTAGCTGCTTGCTGGTGGCTCCGCGACTCACTTGCTTTGGCCAACTGAGGCAAGGATGCCGAAGGTCCTGCCAAGCAGTTTAATGCCACTTGGTTCATTAATGTTAATGACCGTATTGATTTAAATGTGCGGCACGTGTGCCACTCGACTTATATATGAACTCCTCTACGGTTCGGTTCGGTTCAGTTCGATTTGGTTCCATTCGATTCGATTCGATTCGGTTCGACTCAAATTGAATTTTTGGCGTGGCAATTGGATTTCGACAGCTTGGCTCGTTCTAATTGCAGCGTAAACGCATTTCCAGCAAATGCATTAGAAATAATTTAAATGAGATCCTGAGCTGGCACGAAAATCGATCGAAAATACTCGACTGTCGCTGCGACGGCGACAAGTGCAGCGCTGCACTAAACGGCAACTGGGCAACATCCTGTCACATGAATTGTGTACTTTCGACACTTTTACACACTTTTGCCAACATGACACGAAAGGCTACAGAGCAAAAACTTTCCAAGCCAGTCAGAACACGTGGGGCACGTCGAGTGCCCAAATTCCCTCTCTATATATGAATAAATGAGTATATATGAATAAAATTCTGTGAAAAATGAATATTTGAAAACAAGTGAAAAATAATAAAATTTAAATATATTTACTATATATATATATATATATTTAAAAAGTTTACTTCTATGAATTATCGTTCATAAATATTAAAAATAAATTAAAAATATAAAAAAAATATTTAGTCATGCTTATTCACTAATTTATTTTGTTCTTATCATTAATTTAAAATATATTTATAAATATTGAATATTAAAATATTTTATTTTATTTTTATTATAATATTTTAATATTAAATTATTTTATTTTGTTTATATATTACACTTCTTTTATTTATGTAAAATATTAATTTTATAGTCAGCCAAAATTAATAATAATAATAAAAAAAAAAGCAAGTAAATAAAGTTGGCTCAAAAACAATTCAAACCTTGCTCTAGCACTAACAGCGACAACAACAAATATTAATTGAACGAAAATAAAATTTCAATCAAAAGTTGCCGTTGCTCAAGCACAGTTTAGTTAGCTAATGGAGCCGAAGGCAGCGCAGAGCAGCTCCGAGAAAAGTCAGGCAAATATTGCAGCAGAGCAAGTTTTTAACTTAAGATTCTATTTTATTTTGCTGAGTTTTTTCTTCTTTTTGTTTTTGTTGTAGGGGGCAAAGAAAAATATATATAATAAAAATAAATAATGAAAATCGCATAAGTTTTATTACTTGCTTCATGCATTTTAGACTCGTTCGCAGCTCGGGGGCTGCGGAAACCTCGTCAACTATGCGCGAATCTCTAAAAGTTGCAGCAGCCACGGCGACTGCGGCACATGAAGTGGATGTGGCAGCGCCAGTGAATAAAAATTAATTTCAGAATTTGCCATTATTTCATTAAGTAGATCTTAACGAACAAATCAAAAAATAATAAGGACGGAAGAGGCCTCAGCCTGGAGCACTTCACTGCGCCTTAAGTGCCTTTGTCTTCAAATGAAAACTTGAGTGCTTCAAAAATATTTTCATAAATCTATTAAGCTGAAAGTTTGGCTGCTGAAAGTCTTAGTAAATGCTTTTTATATTTTAATATATATATTTAAGAACAGTTTGCTGCAGATATTTTGATATAAGGCTAAGCCGAGAGGAAAAAACTAATATACTATTTAATAATATCATTTCCCTTCGACGAAAGAGTAATAAATTTTATTTAAAATTTATTTTTTATGTCAAGTATAATATTTTTTCTAAAAGTATTGAGAGCTTTGAGCTTCCGCAGGTTTTTGAAGCATATGAATTTTCTGCTCTTAAATAAATAAATTTTTCAAACAATGAGATCTGCTCGAAAGGCTTTGTAAGTTTTTAACAATAATTTGTTTGATTAAAGCAGTAAATCTTGGGTTTATAACATATCATTCGAGACTTCTTGAGAAAACATATCCCTTCTGCCTCCCATACAAATTATATTTAATTGATGCACTGAAAGATTCACAGCTAAAACATGAAGCCTCGCCAAGTGTCGCTGCATAATACTTAAAGGCTTGCAGCCGATATTACTGCATATCGTATACCGCAGAGCTTCAACGAATTTCCATCAAGCCAGACTGACAGATATGCATAAAGCGTTTATAGAGACAGCACTCGGCGTGCCCACCCCAAAGCTGGCCAAAATTAAAAATAACAGTCAAAGACAGCCACATAGGTGTGGAGAGAAATGATTAAAAACAGAGGCGCCCGCACGTTATGCCATGCATTACACACACACACACACACACACACACTTAGTCAGCGCCATAAAAACTTTTCTTTTTATTAAAGTTTTTAATTTCATTAAGAAACCTTTCTAGGCGCGCGCTTCAATGGAAAATGGCAAGCCAAAAAAGCCTTTCAAAAGGTATTCAAATAAATTTTTGTTCGAAATTAACCGAAAATCATAAAACAAAATATGAAAGAAGCGAAAAACACCAAAGACGCTAATTAAAAATAAATATTTGGCATTTACTAATTAGATTTTGGTGCTTTCAGCGAAATGCGAATGGGAATATATATATGCATGTGTGTGTGTGTGTGTGTGTTATGCAGGTAGCATATAGCCCGCAGTCAATGCCCGTTGACGTCCTTAAAATTGTAGTTTACCTGGCAAAGGGCTAGTAATAGTGTAGGGGCCAATGGCAAATGCGTTTACGCCTTGAAGACAAAGCACAGCGAGCTCTAGAGGCCACCCACACAGCCAGTGCCGGAAACAGTTGTCTAAAGATATCGTCAGCTAAAGCCGATTTGGCTTGAGCTGAGACAGAAACACGCTCATTTAAGCTGATAATAATTTTTAACAAAATTTTCGAAAAATATTCGTAATAATTATTTACCTGTAAGTTTCGTTATTCGCCTCGAATGTAGTTTCAGTCACTGCACTTTCACACCAAAGAAATACAAAAAAAAAGATCGGGTAAGATATTGTCTTGGTTTCCTTTGCTAATTTGAATAAATTCGTTTTTTTTTTTTTTGGCGTTAGCTCCGAATGTTTAGTAAAAAGATTTAAACGAAAATAAACATTTTGAAAACATTTATTTTTGTCTAGTTTTTTTGATGTGGCACATTTGTGGTGCCGCACAAAAAAAAAAGATGGAAAAACAACAAAAAAATATTTGAAATTGAAAACAGTTTTTGACTACGCACTTTGTTCGAAAAAAAAAGACTTCAATATTTATGTATTTTTTGTTTTTTTTTTTTTTTTTGTAGTTTTTTTGGGTCTTCAGTTGGTTTATTTGTTTAATGTTAATGCCGAATAGGAATGTCTTGTGCGCTGTGGAGCTCGCTCCTGGCTGTCCGTTCGCCTTTAAAAACCCGCAACGACTGAATCAAAACAAACAAATTTCGTTGGTTATATTTGAAACGGTTTTCTAGGCGACGATTTTGGTTGTGGCTGCTGCTGCTGCTGCTGCTGCTGCTGCTAGCGCTGCCTTCGCTGCTGTTGGTGCTTTTAGCGCTTGTGCCTTTGCTGCTGCTGTTGCTGCTGCTGCTGTTCCCAGCTGGCAGGCAGTATTATCCGCATGTGCTGCTTTATCCGCTTATCCGGCACGCATTTTATCCGCGCGTCTGCGCACTTCCTTTTGTTTACATCGCCCCTGTTTGCATTGCTATTACTGTTGCTGTTGCTGTTGCTGTTGCTACTATTTGCTGTGTGTGCTGCTGCTCGGACTGCTGTTGCAAACGCCTTTCATCATATGAGCAGTGGGAACAGCGCTTTATTTTCCACTTGGCCTCTTGCATTGTGGCTCTGCGCTCAGCTGTCGCCATTCGACCCGGTTGCTTTAGGTGCTTGACACTTTACCGCAACACACACCAAATATTCAGTCACTCACTCACTCGCTCGCTCGCTCGCCGGCTGCCGCTCAACCAAGTCAGTCACTCAATCAGAACTTGCCGCTGTGCTGGAGCTCATGCGAGCACCGAACAACTAATGCTCTTTGGCTTGAAAATATTTCAGCAATTAATGAAAATTTCTTTCTTAATTGAAGTGTATTTTAAAATAATATTCAATGCTAACAATTCTCCAATCTTTTACGATTCGGCAGCTGCATTCTAATATTTGTGCAAGAAAATTCTTAAATTAATTATTTTCTTTTTTTATATTATTTAAAAATTTTAAAAAATAATTATTCTATTCAAAATATGTAAATACATGGAATATTATATTAAAATTGTATTTTTGTGTTTTTTTTATTTTATTTCATTTTTATTTGATTTATTTGCTATAATTTTAGTTTATTTAATTTTCATTTCATATATTTCTTTTTCAATTTTTAAATTAATTTCAATTTATATTTAACTTTAATATCCTTTGATTTTAATTTAATATTAAACAATATTTTGTTGCTTTCTATATTATTTTAATTATTTAATATTTACATTTTAATATTTATTATTTATTTATTTCACGTTATTAAATTTGGTCTATGTATATATTTTATTCATATTTTCTATACATTTCGTAGCCTCTCTCAGCTCATATCAAATTTATATTCAACCTTTTAAGCTCCATATTTATTTATTTATTACTCTCTCTCCCTCTCTCTCTCTCTCTCTTTGCCGCTTAGCGAACTCTGCAACATTTTCGCTATATCTTCGCTGGCGAAAGTGCAATATAAAATTTGTTTTATGGTTTTAACCGCGCTTTGGTTTTGTTTCTTGTTTTTGGCTCCGCTTTTATGCTTCTTGATTTAATTTCTTGTCCTGACTCGCGGCCGTTGACTTGCAGCGAAAGATGTCAAAAGTCATTAACTTTTATGCGTGCTCCACATACATCGCAATACACAAATGCCTCATATCTTCATATATATATTAAATATAATACATATCAATATATATATATATAAAGTTACATTCTTTGCGGCTATTTCTGTGGCTAAGCCTACACAAATGCAATTTCCTTATCAGCTTCATGGATTTATTTATGAGCTTTGTTGTGTCTATTAATTCCTGTGCTATTGGCTCCCCCGTCGACATGATTTCGATTGTGTGCTTATTTGATTATGAGTATATATATATATATATTGCTATATATATATATATATATATATATATATATTGATTGTTGCTTTGTCCTGCTGCTCCTTGGCTCCTTTGATTCGTGCTTTGGTCGTGTGGGCAACAATTAGTAGTTGACTTCACCTCGGTTGCGGCTCGAGTTGAATGACTTTAAGTGAAACACCGACTATACGACCACCCGCCCCGTCCGGAAAATTCTTTTGTAAAATTCGTCTAAACTGATTTCCTGCTGTCCATTGAAGATTTTTCTTTTTCTCTCTCGTTTTTTTTATTGGCAAATGTTTTGTCGATTGTTTCATGTTGTTGCCTGCAGCCTCAGAAGTTTCTGCAAACAGTCGCAGCACTTCCGAGTACCACTCAATAATGGATGAAATCTTCTAATTTGACTTGCCATGGCAACGGCCTGACTACAAATCATCAACTATATACTCGAAGATATACTCAAGCAGCTAACAGTGTAGGCAGATAAAGCATAAATTGCATGTGCTGCCCAATTGGCTGTTACTGACTGCAGAATACTCTTCTTTGACTGGAGTTTATAGTGTATAGTGTCAACTATATCAGCCCATTACTTAACTTATGTGAGATTTAAATACTTTTGCCTTGCTTATATGGCTGCAGTCACGACTATCGTCTATCGTATATATGTATAGCTGCCAGATGGGGGCTCAAGTTTGTGGACTGCAGTACGTTTCAGTGGCAAACGCAGTCCACTTAACCAATTAGCAATACTTTTGGCATATGTTATTGATGTACAGAAAGAATGCTTAATGAAGCACGCCAGAGTCCGGTCTGGTCGGCAATGCTCGACTTGAAGATACACTCGGAGCTCAGTCAGCGTGAAAACTTTATATCTTTAGTTAGTTGTTATTCAAAGTTGAAAGCAGTAGAGAGCTGTTCAAAAGGTACTGTAAAGGTACTCCATATTTACGTTTGATTTAGGAGCTGAGCGAAGCTTTGTATAGAGACTAACCTTAGCTGACTCTAGACATAAGAAAGTGAAGTTCGAAAACACGTAAAAGACTTATTGAATATAGAAGCTGAAATGTTCCGAGATGTATAGTTACGGAAGACTAGCTCTTTAAGGCTGAAAGATCTATGTAAATGAGGCATACAGATATAAAGAGGAGGTGATAAGTCAAGTAAAAATAAACCATCCTTAATTAGGTATTTAACTTAGTTTCATACTCATTAAGCCAACAGCAAAAGCAGCAGCAACAGGAGCACCCGTCGCTTACAGAGTTGACATAACGAATTTTTGATGTGGCTCAATAAATTGACAACTTCCCAGTGTCCGGTGTCCAGTGCCCAATGCCCAGTGGCCAGTGGGCAGCAATCACTGCACTTGAGCTTTGTGCTAAGAGCGAGAGCTCGAGAGTTGAGGAGCCCGTAGATAGCTCACATGCAGGCATTATAATTGCATTTTTGTGCGTTGGGACGTGATCAAGAATCAGGAGTGGCCGAGCAATTCAATTGTGCGGAGCTCGAGCTGCCTGTGATATTTGGGGCCCGGGACTCAAGGCCGCACCTGAAGTGATTTATATTTATGATGTGAAAGCCGAGAGCAATCGAACAAATTCATATTTGAAATAACAAAATGGCTGCCAGTGCGCTGTGAGCATTGCTCAGACGCAGCCAGGTGCAGCCACTGAATGCAGCCATCGAATGCTCGTTAACATATTAAGTGCGATGGCTGCTGCTGCTGCTGATGATGCTTAAGCGGCGCTAAAGTCGGCTTTAGTCAGTTACAGTTACAGTTACAGTTACAGTTAGCGGCACTTCCGCTTCCGGTTAGATGTGTTTGCCAGCCTGCAGGTGTGTTATCTGCTGCGTATTCAAATTTTATTGTAAATCACTTGAGGCAATAACAAAATGCCAACAGCTTGATACAAATGCAGACACACACCCACACACACACACACACACACTTACTGCGTGCGTGTGTAATATCCTTGACTCACATGCGCCTTGCTATCCTTTTTCGACGATTTGGCCTTGCCTTTGCCCTTACCTTTTCCACAAAACAAGGCACCAGCTGAGCACAGAAACTGTGATAGGGTATGCACGACTAGCTGTTGCCATTGACAAACAAAAAGAAAATATCAATAAATTCCTAGCCTATACTCTACTCGAGTCGGGCATGCACGACTGTGAGCTACACTTGACTTGTCATGTATACCAGGGTATCTGTTGGCTGTGCATTTGCATGTCTCCATGCAGCATTGCTCTTTCGTTTATTTTGTTCTATGTTTTCGCCTTTGAGCTGTCGGCATGCCCATTGGGTTTCTTCAAAGATTCTGCCCTGCTGCACGTAAATGGCTTTGTTGTTATTTCCCCGTCGTCCCGTCGTCCCGTCGTCCCCTCTGCCCTTTGTTGTTTCGCTCAATATGGCGCTATGGCTGTGGGAGCTCTCGCAAATATCTGCCGTAACGCGTCTATTTTGTTATTGGCATTTCTTTGCGGCCAACTGCCTGCCCCCAGCCCCACGGCTTCCCCTACTCAGCAGTTAACCCCAGCATGTGTGCGTTAGTTACAAATTGAATTTATCGTATTTGCTTTAAACGCCTTCATGGCCTTTTCCCGTTAAACACTTGAAAGTTTCTCGCTTGCATATTTAATATGCAGCCGAAGGGGCTGGGGCTGGGGCTGGGGCTGGGGCTGGGGCTGGGACTGGGACTGGGGCTGTTGGGGACGCTGACCCTGGACCGATAGCCGAACTTAAAGGCACGACACTTCACGGCTGGGGGCTTGCCTTGCGAGGACTTTTATGTGATTTACTTGAACTTCAGCAGCACGTAGCACACATATGAAGCGTGTGTCAGAAAATTGAAGTCGAGCTACAGCGAATGGGGCGAACGGCGAGTGTGAGGATATAAGTGGAAAGGAGCTTAGCGCTTAAATCATGATTACCGCAGCAGCAGCAACAGCAGCAGCAATAGTAGTGGCAGCAGCATGACTTTCCGCAGCAGTAATTAGGAGATACATATTTGTTGAGCTCAGTACGTGCAGTCAGGCAGCCAGCAAAGCCGACAAAAACCGACAGAGCGAACAACCACCAATAGAGGCAGCAGCACCATCCATGCCAGCCCCACCCCTGGCAACACCAACGGCACAACTGGTATAAATACTCGTAAGATTGCAGTCGGGTAACTGGCGTACGAGGCATTCCAAGCTGCGGGCTTGCCCAGCAATTTGCTATTACTTATCTTGGTTATTGTTCCCCTCGTGTGTGCGTGTGTGTGCGTGTGCATTTGCTTATGCTGCTTCTGTATAAAAAGAGAGCAGCAACTAGACTAGACCAAAGTTTGTCTGCGTATATGACATATTTGTGCTGGGCTCAGCAGCGAGAAGCTTGGTGTGGGCATGCGTGACTAGCAGATGAGCTGCAAGTGATAAATGTAGTAAATATATCGATAGTAAAGTTATCGATAGCAGCAGCAGGAGCTCTTACAGTCAATTTTGATCTTTGTTGAGCTGGCAAATAACATTTAAATGATAAGTATTGTAAATATATCGATGTTTAAGCTATCGATAGTAGCAGCAGAAGCCATGCTTATCAGATGTGAGACTTATCTGCTAAGCTGTTAAATATATAGTTAGTACATAAATCGATAGCAGAATCAACTCTGACTAGCAGATGTACTGCAAGTGATACATTTATAAATATATCGATAACGAGATAATCGATTTACGGCTAACAGATTTATAAGTATTTACGACTAGCAGACTAGCATTTGGTACATATATCGATAACAGAAGGCTCAGTCGATAAAGTTTGCTGTAGGTTATCTGTATCTGATGATCTGTAGGTAATCTTTTGAGCAAATATATCGATATAAAAGCTATCGATAGTAGCAACTAGCAGTTCTATCCATGTAGCAAACTACTTTCACATCTTCTGCAATCTCACTTGAGCTCACATACAACCAATATACCCTTCAACGAGCCCTCTGCCAGGGTATCTCGAGCGTATATTTCCGCATTTCATATGCCGGCTCATGCAAAAGCCAAATGCTTAAGCAGACGTTAAGCGAATTTTAATTTAATGTCTCGGCCAAAGACGGCTGGAAGACAACAAATACATGCACGATAACAAGCGAGCGCATACCCGGCTGGGCCAGCACGGGGTATGCCCTGCGTACGAGCAATTATATCTGTCTTGTTGACAAATAATTTATTTAAGTGTTTGCCTCGGCCTTCGTCTTACAGCGGAGCGCTAAGTTTTATCTTGTGCAATGATTTTCTCTTCAGTTTTACTATTGCAATAGACACTTCGCAGTTGGCGGAGTTTTCTGGCGGGATTCGATTGTAATTGAAGTCGCAGTCAAACATTATGGGAATCAATTGAATGGCTGCGCTACGCACAGCTCGTGCAAAGCAGTTGAAAGAGACTTCCATTTTTTGTGCGCTGCAAGCGGAAATCGCTGGCAAAAGGTTTTTTTTTGTTAGCAGAAAGGGTAAAGTTGAAATCGTGGCACTGACAAAGCCGGATAATGCCCGCTGTGCATGTGCTTTGATACAAAATTCCGCTGAAGTTGATGCCGTGCTGCGCAGCAAAATACAAAGAGAAATCGAGTTTTTTACATGTCGCTGCTTTTCTATGCGCTTCTCACAGTGCGCCGAGATTAACTAATTTGCGACAAAGTAGAGAAACATTGAAGAGAAGGCGGGGAAAGATAGAGAGAGAGATACATATGAAAATGAAACTGGAATTGAGTGAGTTAACAAGGTAGATATGAAAAATGTATAAAATTGTGAGGAGACAGAGCAAGGCAATCTGAGAAGAGAGAGAGAGAGAGAGAGAGAGAGAGAGAGAGAGAGAGAGAGAGAGAGAGAGAGAGATAGATAGAAAGATGAAGCTGGAAGTCGGAGTGCATATATATCACATGAGTTAGCTTATTAGAGCAAGAATAAGAAGGAAAATTAGAGCAAATTAGAATATAAAACTGGAAAGTTATGAAATTTATATATATACTATAATATATATACCAAATCTAGTCTTTAGACATACCATTCACATCCATTTCCACATCTGCAACTGCATCTCTCCCACACCTACTCTCGCACTCGCCCTCCACTTCATCACAAGGTAAAAACATATTTTTAATTTCTCAGTCACATCAGAGTTACGAGTTATTAACAAAGTTTTAATCGAAGCGGCAACCGCATAGCGCTTGTTTTCCACTCTCGGATATTGTAAGCAGAAATGTTTATTCTCGAGAACTTTCAATATGCGAACCGTGAGCCCCGGCCCTCGGCCGCATATTTTAATTTGCTAGTTTGCGGCAAAGTCGTAAATGTTCGTTGTTGAAATAATTACAATTTCAGCGGCGGCAGCTCAATGCGGAAAGTTGAAATGCCAGCACATGAAACTGAATTATTTACGCAGAGAAAGTTAAATAAATTAATGTTAAAATTGCAAATTAAAATTGAAAATGAAAGCGAGAGGCGAAAGCGAGAAGCGAGAAATGAGCAAACGCTCATATTTCAGGCAGCTTGCAGGGAGCAGCTCAATAAAGACCGAAAGATAAGGGCGCAGCCTAGAGAACAGAGAGTATAATGCAGACATATATGATATATATGCATATATTTATATATAAATTTATATGTATATGTATGTATATGGGGGTATATAGGCACTCGTCTGCTAACGAGCTAAATTAAAAGCATTAAGCTCCAGATTATATCAATATTAGCGGCACATAATTGTCTGATTAAGTAGATGCTATGCCATTTACAGCCCACAAGCTGAGTGAGACACACGCGCGCACACACACACACACACACCCTCGCAGACATGCCTGGGTGTATGTGGCGTATGCGTGACGCTGCGCTCGGCAAACGTGTCGTATGCGTAATGTAATTGCCTGAGCAGCTAGAGCAGAGGGAGCAGCAGCAGGCTAGCCTGGCCTGGATTTCGCTTTGAAGGCCCATTCACGTTGGCAATTAGCACGTGGCTCACTTTGCCTGTTGCCATCTGCTTCTATATGTATCTATATATATATATATACATACATATATAGATCTCGATCTCCATGCAGACACACACACACATATACTAAATATAGTTCAGAGTCAATTAATGAGCTGGAAGTTCGATCGAAATGTTTAAGTAACTCTAATGAATTTTGAGCCGATTATGGACTTGGCGTGGAGCTCTCCGGCTTCGCGCCGTCATCCACATGCGTCTGGGCGCTCAGTCTTTCGAAGCATAATAAGTATGTCGCCTCAATTATAACTTCAAACATTTGCTTAGTCTGAGGGACGAGCCCGTCATAGACTCGGCTCACATAATTGAAAGCAAATTCCCCACATCCTCTCTCCGCGCTCTGCGCCTTGCTAAAAACCCGAAAAGTACAAAAAAAAAAGGAGAAGAAAACCAAAAATAATAAGTTAACGTTTTAAGCGGCTTGGCAAGCGCATGACCTTGTCCTTGCCATTGGCAAAATGGAAATTGCTATGCGGCTGGCTCATTACAATTTAATGTCCTTTGTTCCGACTGCTCGCATTGCAGGCTTAGTCAAGATTTAAATGAAATTATGTACTTAAATGACATGTTCCAACTTACGCACTGCCGACGAGACCCAGGACCCAGAAGCTAGGGCCCACGATCCGGGACTTTGGCACTCGGCAGCCGTCGCCCGTCATCCGTCACCCGTCAGCCGTCGGCGGCCTGACGATCTAATGCCATGTCCTGTGTCCTGTCATTAAACAAGCACCCATTAAAACGCTTTTGGTTAATTAAAATGCCATCCGAGCTGTCACCCATCTCCATATGAGCCCGTTCGGATTAGAGCCAGTGCGTAAACGAAAGCATTATGTGCGGCGGCACAGCGGCTCATCTCCTCGCTTCACTTGAACAGTAATTAATCAGGAATTCGTCTGTTTGATTTTGTGACAGTCACATTCAAATATATACCACATTCACATATAGGGAGTGAGTCCTCAGCTCAAAGGCAGCCTCGCTGCATTCCCAGAATTTTGCAATGCCCGTGCCAAGCCTGACCTTTGCTGGCTGCAGGCCAAAGCACAAGCGTAAAGCAGAGTTTCAAGCGAAGTGCCCGCATGACATTTTCACCTGAATTCAGGTCAACTGTGGTTACATTCGACAAAAGTAAGCAAGGAAAAGATTGTATATTGGTACTTGAATACGTGAGAAGCGCAAAGAGAGGCGATAGCGAGCGGAGTGAATTGCTGAGCGACTGAGCAGAGTGAGGTGAAGGCGAAGAAAGAGTGGCATGGAACTAAAGAGAGAGAGAGAGAGAGAGAGAGAGAGAGTGAGAGTGAGAGTGAGAGAGAATGAGACAGGGAATGAGACAAAGAAAGACTGAGAAAGACTCAGAGAGAGAGAGAGAGAGAGACAGAGAGACACACAGCAAGAGAGAAACCTAGAGAGAGTGAGAGAGAAAGCCACACAGAGAGATATATATAGAGAATGACAGAGTAGGAAATAGGGGTACAAGGAGATAGAGGGAGAGAAATAAAAGGGGCGAGAGGACTAGCCTGAGAAGAGGGTCAAAGACAGTGAGACACATAAAGAGAAAGAGGTAGAGAAAGCAGCGTGAGATTAACAACGCGCAGAATGCGGAAGGAGACAGAGACTGCGAGAAGAATATACTGAGAAATTAATGGAGTATAAAAGTGATGAGCCAGAAGAAGAGAAAGTGAGAGAGAGAGAGAGAGAGAGAGAAAGGGACAACGCGAGAGATATATGAAGATATGAATATTACGAGAGAGAGAGAGAGAGAGACCTGAGTGAAGCTTAAAGAAGAAAAGCCAAAGGCAAACACTTTGATTGGCACGATATGAGCAGCTTATGCAGGCTAATATGGAGAGGTGAACTAAGAGTGAGTAAAAAAAACAAATAAAAATAATAATAATATTATTACTTTTATCGTGCATGAAGCCAGCACTGAGCGGGCAAGTTAAACTTCAAAGGCAAATGCTTTCAGAGTGCCTCCCAGCAGCGAGGTCCCGCACCTGGCGCAATTTATGCACGCAAATAGCAAAGCTAAAGATAGCTGAAAGAGTGAAAGTGAACCTGGGCACAGCTGCAGCTGGATGATGTTCGTTCGGGTGTAATTCGCCTGGAGCAACATCATAAAACTTGAAGCAAAGTGCTCGCCAGCCACCTGCTCCCGCTTCCCGCTTCCCATTTGCCGTTTGCCGTTTGCCGTTTCCTGCGCCCACTCAGCTGTCCGGCTGGCTGTCCGTCTTGTGGTGTGGCCACTCGGTCAGGTAATTTATGCCCGGCATTAGGCGTCGCTGCCTGCACCTGGCAGCCTTTGGCAAATGCAATTGGGGCACTGCCGTCGCCCGCCTCCCGGCCACTGCTCGTGCCCAGCACAATTGACTCTGGGGTCAAATGTTGAGCATTCATCAGTGCATCCCCGTCACACGTGGGCGTGGCAGCAGCTGCATGCGTCGCCTTTGAGCGGCAAATAAATTGGAATTTGTCCGGCAGAATAATTGAATAATTGGATTTCAATAACTTGGCGAAACTAATGCAATTCCTCTTCATAAGCATAAATCCCAGCACTGGATGCTGACCCCCTGCTTAGCTATGGCATTTCCCAGGTAAGGAATTCAATTAATTCAGGTGCTCGTCATACGGAATTCAATTTGACGAGCGACAAAGGCAGCCAATGAATGAGTTGTCCGCTGCGCTTTACATAAGTCAATATTAATTGTATTCTCTTCTTAATTTCAGCTGCGGGAGAGGGAGAGAAAGAGAGAGAGAGAGAGAGAGCGAGAGAGTGAGAGAGAGAGAGCTGTCAACGCATTAAACAGTTTTAATTACAATCATAGCTGGCAGGAGAACAGCAGCAGCAGCAACAACAACTTAATGTGTTGCACACATGGCGATAGGTGGCATGTAATCCCACCAGGTAAACACTGCAAATAAGCCCTTTGACAAGGTGTATAAGCGTAATGAAGTTCCAGTAAATCAACATGGCTGAAACTGCAGCAGTTGGAATATATATGTGTATGATATAGGGCAGATATATATAGAGATGGACATTTGACTTGAATTGCATGAAGACAGAGGGAGTATGTGTAGCAAATAGCTTTGTTATGGCTTATAATGAATTTATATTTCTATATATACATACACATACATGTGCAATAATAATATAGAGAGGTCTGCTTTCTAAGCCTTCAAATTCTGTTGAGTTTTCTTGAGTTTGCCTCGAGCTGTGGCAGGATTATTATTGTGTGAGGCTCAGAGTTCGTATAAAGTTGTTAATCAATAGTTTATTCTTAACCAATTTGCTTGTAGTTTACCGAAGAAATGTTATCCAAGTAAGTTTGCTTCTCAGTCTTGAGTTCTCCAAGAGACAGAGAGGCAAAGATAGCTATTATTGAACGTACTCCCAACTATAGCTGACAGCGAGCTGTCTATTGGGGGTCAGTCGAACAGAGTTACTTTGATTGTCAGTGGCAGAGATGACATATAAAAACGTATTTATATATGTCAATGTAATTCCCTCTTCTTTTGTGCTGTTAAGCAATGCAGCTTAAAGCCGCTAAGTACGATATATACTTGCATACACATACATACGCATATACATGCATACGCATACATATATACATATATATATCTACAGATACTTGTATATATGTATGACTGACTGGCGCATGTATATAATTTGGGCAATTAAATAGCCATGCATACGGCAATTAAATGGTCGCAAAAGCAATCGAAGAGCCATTCGCTGGCACCATTAAAAGCCAGCGAACAGAAATTAAAACGATTACAGCCAAAGTTTTGCTGCTGCTGGCAGCAATTGGTGGCAATCAAAGCACGAAATCGGCTTTCTTTCAATTAGACGTGGACTAAGTAAACGCAGATCCATTAGAACACAAGTGCTTGCACCTGGGATACCCTAACTAAACAAAGCTAAATGAGAGTATATCGATATGAGCTATCGATCTTCTTCTTATCGTTTCTTAAGGTCAACTTTTGCTAATTATCTTTAAGTAAACAACAAGCGCAAGCTAATCGACTCAGTCTCACGCTTACAGGGCATCAGCGCTGGCCGCATTTAAAAAATCATTTAAATGACAGCGCTAATTGCTAATGGCCAATGATATAATGGGCCTAGCCATATGCGTCAATTGACCAGACCGATGCTCGAGTGCCCAATAGATCCGATCACGAAAGACCATTTAATGTTCGGACAATAAACAAAACTGTTGCCCCCCGCATTCTGTTTATGTGTTAAGTGCTCTGGCCCGGTGAGCGTTCCCATTAGCTGTGACGAATCGCATTTCACAATGAAAAACCCCACAGAAAGGGACGGCAAGAAAAAATACTTGAAGATATATCCAGGCATCTGCATATACAGATGGATTTGTGTATAATTTAACAAATCTAATTCGATTTGTATCTCAAGCAATGCAGATACAGATGCAGAAATATATGTAGATATATGTATATGCATACCTACAGATACAGAGATACAGAGATACAGAGATACAGAGATACAGAGATACAGAGATACAGAGATACAGAGATACAGAGATACAGAGATACAGAGATACAGAGATACAGAGATACAGAGATACAGAGATGCAGAGATGCAGAGATGCAGAGATGCAGAGATGCAGAGATGCAGAGATGCAGAGATGCAGAGATGCAGAGATACAGAGATGCAGAGATACAGAGATACAGATACAGATACAGATACAGATACAGATACAGATACAGATACAGATACAGATACAGATACAGATACAGATACAGATACAGATACAGATACAGATACAGATACAGATACAGATACAGATACAGATACAGATACAGATACAGATACAGATACAGATACAGATACAGATACAGATACAGATACAGATACAGATACAGATACAGATACAGATACAGATACAGATACAGATACAGATACAGATACAGATACAGATACAGATACAGATGCAGATACTGATAGAGATGCAGATACAGATACGGATACAGATACAGATGCAGATACACATAAATATACACAGATTCATATACACAGATACAAATACAGATACAGATACAGAGCCATCCTCCATCCAGTTAAATGAACAATTCTCTCTGCATTCATATCCTTCAGTTAAGCCGAATAACAATTATCTGTTTTAATTAGCTTTTGCTGAAAGGGGCATTCGTATGCTTGGCTGGGAATGTGAGCAGTCCGAATTGTTACAGCTTCATGAATATATGAAATTGAATTAGAGTGCATCCGACTTTTGGCTAATTCAAATGCAAAACGAGAGCGAGAACAGATGCAGCAGGAAGTGCTCGAACACAAAAATCTCGTTGCCTTGAAAACCGTTTCGCTAGCATTTCGACTTTGGCTCACGCCCAAATCTGTGTGTCATAAAACAGTTGGCGAATTGGCAGAGAAAGAGAAATAGACAGAGAGACAGAGATAGAGAGAGAGGTGGAGAGGGAGGAGAACCACAGTCTGAATGGTTTACAATGCGCTTAAAGTGCATAACCAAGGCAACGTTTTCATTGTTCATTGCCCATTCAGTGTGCTAACTTCATTTAGACCACACTTGGCACTCTGCCCAGAGCCACGCCCAGCTCGGACTTTCGACTACCCATTCAATCCGTGCTGATTCCCATTCCCATCTCTATTTCCAGTCTCAGTTTCAGTTTCAATTTCATTTGCAGTTTCTCACTTCAGTTCCAGGTACTGCAACTGGGCGGGCGCCCTTTAATCGTAGCTCGGCTTCGAGCCATGTTTTTACTTAAAATGCTGCTCACACGCACACAGAGACAGAGACAGAGGCAGCGACAGAGAGAGAGAGAGAGAGAGAGAGGCAGTGGCAACAGGCCCACAGGCTTGTATGCGGAAATGTGAGCAAACGAATTGTTGAGGGTGGGGGCCTAGCTGCAAATTTGTCGTAAATATTAAAATTTTTCATACGTTTATGCAAATTTACTTTCGACAACTTCACTTCCTGTCGCCGCCATTTTCTTTTGTCGTGCGTCTACCTTTCAGCGTTTCCTTGCGCCGGCTTCCGTAATGAGGCAGCCCTTGCAGCTGTCTCGACTGCCTGTTTAAACACTTAGCCAACTTGCTGAGTGTGCCAGAGTGTGTGTGTGTGTGTGTGTGTGTGTGTGAGAGGGGGAGGGGGTGGTTGAGAGTATCTGCGTGTGCCAATCGGTTTGTAAGGGAACGTGTCTTTCTTATATGACAATTTATTAAGTTGAAATTACATTTCAAATAATTTTCATATTATTGTAATGCATGGCAGAAAGTTACACATGTATTTGCACAGACCACACACACACACACACACACACACACACAGATATATACAGACACACAGTTTTATATGTATCCAAGTGCCTTTGGCTGTGTTAGTGGCAGTTCGTAATAGCCGTGTAATATTTATGTAAATATGTAACTGTTGCCTTACCTTCTGCTCCAGTTTCATCTCCCACTCCCACTCGAGTCTCGCCTAGTCCGCCTCGGCTGTCAGTCAGCGCCTCTTGTGCCACTCGCTTATTTATTCATTTGCATGCATGTTTTCACAAAGATTTTCATATCGTTTCGGCTCCCAATCTGTTTGAGTAGAGAAAACAAAACAGAGTCTGTGCCAGCGCCAGCTACTTCAGAGCCTGCTGCGAACTCTTCTATCACTTATGTCAGGTACTCGATAACTTATCGAATTGAGTTAGCAAGCCAAAGTACAAACTCAATAAGACAATGCCAACAATCTCTGGCAATTTGTGAATCTAATTTAATTAAGTATTTCGATTCATTTTGTTTTCTGTTGTACTTCGGCAAATTGTGCAAAAATATTTGAATTGAATTGAGTTCGGCTGCAATTGCAGCAATTACTCTGGCACTCGGATTGTTTTTGTGTCTTATTTTAATTAAGCCTGTTGTTAATGCAGCGCAGTGCGGTCGCCATTCACGCTGCATACAAATTAATTTGCGATAATTCATCAGAGACAATTTAAGTCAAATATTTATTGGTCCTTTAAATGCAATTTAAATGCAGCAAGGGCAAACGCACACGCTCCGCGCGCCTATTGAAAAGGCAAACAAAAATATCAGTGAGAGAGCAGAAATATATTTATAATGAAGTGGCTGGCAATGATCGACTGCAGAATACACTGCAAGCAATAAAAGAGTCTAACAACATGGAACATAGAATATAGAATATAGAATATAGAATATAGAATATAGAATATAGAATATAGAATATAGAATATAGAATATAGAATATAGAATATAGAATATAGAATATAGAATATAGAATATAGAATATAGAATATAGAATATAGAATATAGAATATAGAATATAGAATATAGAATATAGAATATAGAATATAGAATATAGAATATAGAATATAGAATATAGAATATAGAATATAGAATATAGAATATAGAATATAGAATATAGAATATAGAATATAGAATATAGAATATAGAATATAGAATATAGAATATAGAATATAGAATATAGAATATAGAATATAGAATATAGAATATAGAATATAGAATATAGAATATAGAATATAGAATATAGAATATAGAATATAGAATATAGAATATAGAATATAGAATATAGAATATAGAATATAGAATATAGAATATAGAATATAGAATATAGAATATAGAATATAGAATATAGAATATAGAATATAGAATATAGAATATAGAATATAGAGTACATATGTCGGCCTATTATACCCGCTTTAAGCCTTTTACAGGGTATTCGAAAATGAGATGCAAAATAAGAAATGCAAAATTCTACTGCGTTCGCTGCTTGAATACGGCTGCACTTAAAATGTTTGGCACGATGCGGCGGCAACACGCCTATGCTGTGGCCAGCGCCACGCCCACAAGTGCGGCCCCAAACATAAAACAGAAACAGGAGCGGCGCTCGCACGTTCGTTGCGTTCCGGTTCAAGTTTTCGCATTGTTTGCGCCCACATTGCGCATACGCAGCGTTGCCACGGCAGCTGCACTTTTTGCTGCACACGCACACGAGCTGAAGTCAGTTGTTATTGTTGTTGCTGCTGCTGCTGCTGCTGTTTCTGTTGAGCTGGTCGTGTATTGGTTTGTTTTTGTGTTTGCGCTCGCCTGGCTGACACTGTTAAGGTTGCCGGACAAGCGCTGCATACCAAATGCGTCACGAGCGCTGCTCTTCTCTGCTCTGCTCTGCTCTGGTCTGTCGATTGTTGTTGCCACTTGCCACACGTAGCATGCCCTATGTAAGCCACTCTCCAGCTCATTTGTTAGCTTGCCCCGGCCTGGCTACGTTGTTCTTTCAATTATATGTTTTGCTTTTACTATCTCGCAAGGGGTTTTCATTAAGTGTTGCATACTTTTCGGCTGCAGTGAGAAATTTTAATTAAAGCGAAATGGTAAACGCTCAACGACAACAACTATATCTAGCCAACCTCATCAATGCCTCCCTTTTTAGCTGTTGATAGAGAGGGAGAGGGGTGGGGGGGGGGTGGCAGAGAGAGGGAGAGGCATTAGCTACGCTTGCCACAAAATTACTTTTTACGCACACGCACAGCCGTTTGCTTCGCCTGTGCCACAAAAATTAATAAAACAAAAAGCAGAGGAGGAGCGTACACACACACAGAGCCATCTATATATATATATATATATATATATATATATAGATGCTAAAGCTCAAATGGAGCAGGAACAGAATTGTGCACTTATATTGAATTTTAAGCTGTTAACGATAAAGGCGGCTGACGCTGAGCCACCGCCCGTCGCCCATGGCCCATGGGCCACAGCAGCTCCACCTTGGCGCTTGTGTTTATTTGCCAACATGTGGCAAAATTATTTCCGCTCAAAAATCCACTTCCTGCATTTCATTTTATGTGCCGCCGTCGAGCGCTCGTTGCGCCGTCGTTTTTATACATTTTGTTTTAAGTAAATTGGAAATAAAACGAAGAAGTGCGCTTAAAATAAATCATGGATTGGCAGTGCTCGCAGCTGAGAGCTGATGTCGCTGCCGCTGACAATGAAGCCCCATTGCACAAAATGCCAAAAAAAAAAAAAGTGAAACGAGCAGCAGCAGAGAAAGAAAAGGGCTCCTGCTTCTGTCACATTGTCACAGAATTGAATTAAGTTTCGCTTTGAAATTTTTCATTTACTGAAGCGCGCACACACATACACCGCCAGCAGCCCACCCGCCCACACACCTGTTGAAGAAGCATAACAAAAAGCGGAAAAAAGGAAAAATTGATAAAAAATCATGTGAAACGCGCGCAGCGTTCGCAGCTTAGCTTATGACCGTCGCACCTTATCAACCCTTAGCCCTGACCCCTCACTACGTGAGCTGTTTGTCCAGAGGCGCGTTGCTTAGTTCTGCCTGCGCCCATCACCTGCAATTAAAATGTGAAATCCGAGAATTGCAAAATTATATTTACATTTCATGTGTGGGTCAGTGTGGGTGTGCGTGTGGGTGTGCGTGTGTGTGGGTGTGCGTGTGTGTAGATGTGGGCGTTGCATTATTAAGTTCTACTTGGGCCACAGCATAACAAAGCACAGCCAGCACTCAGCTGTGCCCCCACACAATGCCTTCAAACTGTTCCCAGAGCAGGGGGCACAAGCTGTTCACAGCCTTAGCCAACTGTGCCCAGTATTTGCTCTCTTACGTGCGCTCTTAACTAAGCCAGGCACTCTACTGAACTGTACCCAGGCAAGCATGAGCACGCTAGGCATCGAGCTAGCCTCTAACATTGTTAGTAAATTATAATAAATAATTATAATAAAATATTTAAGAAAACATGTTTATTTTCGTACTATGAAAAATATTAAAATATAATAAAAAAAATGCAAAATAATAATTAAATTTAAATATTAGGTCAAATATTTAAATGTATATTATAGTTTTACTTTTTTTTCCTAATACACAATATTTCATATCTTATAATTTTTTACTAATAATAATTTAAATAAATATTATAATTTATACACATATTTTTATAGCCTAAAATATTTAATATTTAAATTTGTTTCGCTATCAAAAAGCACAAATAATATTGAAACAAATAAATACAAATAATATTGAATAATAGAAATAAATAAAAATATAATAGTTTAGTTTTCTGTTTACATAGCCCAATGTTCAGTTAGGTGATTTGGCAAGTCGACCAGACAGCATTTGGGAACACTTTTCCCCTCTGGGAACACTTAGAAGTGCCTATGCCCCTCCAAGCTTAAGTCGATCAGAACAGTGTGCAATGCGTAAATGAAATCGCACAGTCAACCAAGTATATTTAGCCTGAGATTGCAATCGACTTATCGAATATATTTTTCCCCATTTATCATGGGGTGTGGGAAAAACCTCCTCCACGCCTGCGATAGCCATGACTAAAGCCGGCCAATTCACTTTGTTTGCGCCGGGTGTTATCTGAGACTTGATACGAATGTCATTTTAGGCTATATGTGTATGTATGTGCATAGATAAACAGAAAGCTCAATTCAATTATGTACAGGGTATTTACTGCTCGGAATTTCCCTTGCGCTTTTTATTTATTTTGTTTAGCTCTTATCTATTTGCCGAAACACTCAAATTACAGTGTGAAGCGATGCGTAATTCAATTTGTTTTATTTTCCATTATTATGTGTTATAACAAAGGTCGTATTAATTACTCTGCTGTGATTACGCCTGTCGTCACTCGATTTGAACAGGACACTCAACAAATATGTCGAATGACAATCAACTGCAAATCTAATTTGGATTTGGGATTTATTTCTGTGGCAATACCTAAAGAGAATAAATAGTTAATTTTATTTAAAATAACTTTCAATGTATATTTTGGTTTCAATATTTAAACTTAATTTTATTTAAATTTATTTTAATTTTTTAGTGAAAATTAAATTTAATTAAGAAAAGAAATTCGTAAAATATCTATAGGAGTATGGAATATAAATAAATAAATATTATGAACTAAAAATAAAATATATAAAAAAAATAAAATAAAATATATAAAACTTATATGTATATAATTGCCTGTTTAAGCTCTCGCTGGACTAAAGCTCAAATTGATAAATGAATCGCTGCGGAAGAATAGAAACTTAACATTGTTTATATATATTATATATATATATATATATATATATATATATATATATATATATATATATATATATATATATATATATATATATATATTCATATATATATATATATATATTCATATATAGATATGTCGCCCATTCCAAGCCGATCTCAGCTGCAGCCACATTTTCCTGATTTGCCAGCTCTGACTATGTACTTTTCCACTCTCCCTTGATAGTGCTCTATCGAGCTCCACACTGCTGGATCAAGTACGTTTTGAGTCATCTGTCAGACTCTCTACACATCTAGTTTCATTGTCTGAATTTATCGAAATCAGAGCGACCCCAAGCGAAAGACGACTCTGGTTATCTCTCTCTCTCTCTCTCTCGCAGTGAGATGCAAACTCAGTTCGATAGCTCCGAGCTGTCAGTCTCTCGCATTCTATCACAACAGAGCAACAAAAGAATATGAAAATTCTCTGTACATTGTGAAAGGAAAAATTTATTTAGGCTTGTCGAACGATTTAAAGATCTGTAGAGCATAGAACGCTGAATTTAAAAGGCAGTAAAATGAAAATTGGCTAGGCCAGCAGATGCAGATCCATCTAGACGGTGGAGCGGCGTGAAGCCAGTTTAGACTTCTTGGAACGGACGCGCACACTTTTGCGGCTCGAGTGAGACGACTTGAATTTCCTGACGGTACTTTGTCGAGGCTTGTGCGACTTACGCCGTTTCAGTTGTGCCATCTTGGTCGCCCTCAATTTGACAGACATGGGCACCAGCAAATCAACGGCTAGGCGTGTGCCTATGTAATTGTCCTACGAAACGAAATGCAGAAATATTATTCAATTAGCCATGAGCGCAGAGCGGGCCGTCACAGCGTCTCACCTCTTCGAATAAGGAACGCTCGTAGTCAGATAGTTGCTGCCAGGTGTCAATAGCATCCTGGACCAGTTTCTGTGCCGAAATATTGCGTGTACTGCAGCCAATCCAATATTCCCGCAGGAAATTGTAATAGTTGCTCGAGGTCACCAATTGGGGTACGTCCATATCGTGGATAAAAAAAAATTATTTTGAAAATCACAAAAATTATTAAAAAAAAAATATATGTATTGTGGAAAAATAAAATTTACGATTAAATTTGTATTTTATTTTTCAAATTGTAGAAAGATGTTTTCTCGACGAGAGCTGTAGTTGAACTGAATGAAACTGGGAAATGCTCTGAGCCACATGCGGAGCCTTTTCCAATGCCTACTCCCTGTGTGGGCACGATTTTCGATGTTCAAATGAAACCGGAACCAGAGTGTTTGGCAGGGAGAGCGAAAGCGATAAAGAGTGCGTGGCTTGAGCTGTCATTGGACCAGGTCGGATGTCTGAATCTCAGGCTAAACAACTTTTTCGTTATTATAATTATTTTTTTAAATAAATATTTTATTCTATTATTTATTTTATTTACATTATTATTATTTTTTTATTTATATGTAATTTCGTTACTTTATAATTATAATTCTCATACTTGAAACACTCTTGCAGCATGCAAATTCCCTGATTAAATTGAATTATTTAGAGTTAACAAGCGTAAATAATTGCTCGTTTTGAATTGCTCTGAAAAGAATAAAAATATGTAAATATTTGTGTATATATATTATATTATTATCAAAATATAATATATTTATGCCCCATCCCAAAGTGAAATGAAACTATTATTTGCTTCGGTTTGCTTTATTTTTATTTCATATATATTTTGATAAGCAGTGAACAGATTACATATATATATTTTTTTCTGTTTTTTTTTTTTTATATTGAAGATATATATTGTTGATATATGCAAAGTGTAGGAAAATAAAAGAAGTAGTGCGGCAGTATTTTAGAAGAAACGTTCTATGGAATCAGTGGAGTCGGAGGCAGCACATCAGCTACTCGTGGCTGGTTCGTGCCCTTATCCATGCCCTTGTCCCTGCCCTTAGTAGAAGAAGTGAGGAAAGGGACCATGATGGTGTCCAGAATGGCGTCCGGAATGAGGACGATGATGTGGGTCAAAAGGCGGGCCATGATGGGGTCCATGATGGGGTCCATGATGGGGTCCATGATCGGGACCATGATGGGGTCCATGATGGGGACCATGATGCGGCCCGCGATGATGACGATGTCCATGTCCATGTCCATGTCCATGTCCATGCCCGTGTCCGTGACCATGTCGACGTTTCTGATCCTTCTCTTTAGCCTGATCTTTGCCCGAGTCAGAGCTTGAGCTTGAGCTTGAGCTCGAACTAGAACTGGAGCTGGAGCTGGAGCTGGAGCGACTCACTCGACGCTCATGGTGGTCACCCTTGTGGCCATCTCCGTGTCCGTGTTTTGATCGCTTGTCTCCCCTGCTGTGATGGGCGCCATGCCTGCCAGGGGAAACTGAGCGAGACTTAGATCTCGATCGGGTTTTCGGCTGTGCCGTGCTCGTCTCCCGGGCCCACGGCAGGCCGCCGTTCCGAAAAAACTGCTGCTCCATCATGGCCCAGGGGTAGCCACCGAAGCCGCCGCGGCCCGCAAAATTATGGGGTCCGAAGTGGTGCGGTCCAAAGTGGTGCGGCCCAAAGTGGTGGGGCCCGTGACCGTGATGCGGACCATGACCGTGACCATGACTGTGACCGTGATGGGGACGGTGGCCATGATGTCCATGCTTGCGCCAGTGCGAAGGCGACCTGGAGCGCTCGCGTCGGCCATGATGACGGTGGCCATGCCGCCCAGGCCAGCCATAGCAGCCGCGGCCATAGTTCTGCTCCGAGCCGGAGCTGGAGCTGCTGGACGAGCTGCTCGAGGAGCTGGAGGAGCTCGAGGAGCTCGAGGAGCTGGAAGTGGAGCTGACGCTGTTGGCGCGGCTGCGTGGCTGCTCCTTCTCCTGCTCCTTCGGCTGCTCCTTCTGCTGCTGCTTGGCCTGCTTCTTGGCCTGCTTCTTCTGCTGCTTCTTCTCGCGCTGCCTGAGCTTCTTGCCTCTCTTGGACTGTCGCCTGTCGTCCTTGGCCTGGGCGGCGGCCAGCTGCTCCATGGCCTGCTGCAGCATACGCTGCGCCTTGTACGCCTTCTTCATGGCCTTCCTGACGAGCTTGTTGCTCCTCTGCGGCGCTGCCTGCTGCGAGGGCTGCGGCTGCTCCTCCTCGAACTCAATGTCGCAATCAAGGACCTCGGCCTGTGCCTCCAGCAGCTGCTCATTGCGCTTAGCTAATTCAGCCATGTTTCAAACTCTTAACTTTAACTCTCTTGCGTTTTCTTTTCGACTGCCTCTCTTTCTCTTGTACGCTCTCTCTCTCTCTCTTTCTCTTGCTCTTTGAGTGCCCCACAAAGCTTCAAGCTTCTAACTGATGACCAACGTTTGCCGGCCGGCAACTTTTATACGCGTCGCTCAACGTTTGCAAACGTTTGACGCCGGCAGCGACGCTAGCAGACAGAGAGAGAGAGATAATGAGCGAGCGGGAGAGCGCTAAAGATAAAGAGAGACTACGTGGTGAAGCCCCAGCTAATGCGTCGCAGCCCAAGCGTGAGAGCTGCGGCCGATAAAAATAGCCCACGTTCATGTAAACAACACACACACAAGTGCATAATGCATATGTGTGAGTGTGCGTGTGTGTGTGTGAGTGTGTGTGTGAGTGTGTGTGTGTGTAATTATATACACCTTCTCTGCTATATACGCCGATTTGAATTTCACAATTTGATGAAATTTGCAACTGAACTCGGCGGCAACCTCGTGAATCAGCGAACGCAACTTGTTCTCTTTGCATTTCTGACGAAATTCTACTTAGAGTTAACTTAGTTCTAGAATCATCCATCGACATATACCCATTGCCCAAAAGTTGTTTATTTCATATTGAAGATCTCTCGCTAAAATCCGATTCAATATAATGCTCCACAGTTCCACAGGCGAAAACTGTTCATGCACTAATTGAACCGGTTCATGTTCATGTTCATTGGCATATGCACAGGTCAACATAATACTCCACAGCCACATTGGGCTGTTCATGCATTAGTCAATCCGTCAATCATCAATCAAAAGTTAAGGCTAGGTCGGAAAAGTGAGGTTAGATTGAAAAAGTGAGGTTAGCTAGAGCGTTTCAGTCTATTTAGCATATTAGTAACAATATATTCACTTCAAATTGAACTGTTTTAAGCAATATTTGAGTTGTATATGCTCCACAGCCACATTGGGCTGTTCATGCAATAGTCAAAAGTTGAGGTTACGTTGAAAAAGTAAGGTTAGATTGAAAAAGTGAGGTTAGCTAGAGCTATTTTCTTTCAATTTATCGTATTATTAACGATATATTTACTTCAAATTGAACTGTTTTAACAATATTTGAGTTGTTTATTTCATTTGATGACACTCTTTGAGCAAGAGCTATGATAAATTTGAGGTTATGTTGCATTTTAAGGGGCCTATTTTAGATTAAAGATCACACTGCCTTCAATTATCGAGCACTAATTCAATATAATTGAAGCTTGCCATTTAGATTTAATAAATTTGCCAAAACTCAGAAGTATTTGTGTAAAACTAAACTTTATTTTGAGGTTATGAAGCAAGTATGCAATAGAGAACCAGATTATATTTAGGGACTTGGGGCACACAGAGAAAAAAAAATGTTTTTTAAGAACCTTCACTTGATCCTATAATTATTATATGCATAAGTGCATATACATATATTATTATATTATATATATTTTCATAAGATCACTTCACAGTTTGGATCAAGTGGAACATATTCCGAGATCATAATCATTTCAAGACTTCATTTCAAACACAACTAGATATAACTGATCTGCAAGTATATCTCATTTCATTTCTAGCACAATTAGGAACATATGTATATGGTAAGGTTTCCTCTAAACTTTGGGTCAACAACTTGGGACCGCGGCAGCTGAGAGACTGAAGGGCACAATCTTCTAAGACAGATCGATTGCAACTCAGGCACATATTCATAGAGGAAATCACATTTTTGTGAATCAGCAGGGGCTTCAGTTTCAGACAATACACAAAACACACATGAATGGATATGCAATATGCATCTCATCTATTACTCTGTATACAAAGTATATGCTGTATGCCAATGTATTTATTTATACTTTTGAATATAGGTATGTATCTGGCAAGCACTGCGCACTAGTTGTTATAATTTCATCACAACGTGAACTCAACAGCAAAAAAGTCGACAGTCTGAATTGAACTAAATACGTGGCCCACTGCAGCAGAACAAAGTTCCGCAAACGTTTGCCTCGGCTCGGCTGGCGTCACTTAATGAAATCCCCCTGAAGCGGACCGAGGCCCCAAAGCCCCATAAGCTGACGGCGTCAGTGCGCGAGCGAAGCGACCGAGAGCGAGAGAAAGAGCGAGAGAGTGAGAGCCACAAAAAGATTAACTCGAAAAGTGCTCAATAAGCTTTGACTGTGTAAGTTTGCCTACCAGACAGACCACACAGCTGCGTACAGTGGTGGCCATAAAAGTCGAACCAGCTGTTCAGCTTAGCTTATCGCGCAGTTCGATGCAAGCTCAGTTATCAGTTGTATATAGTAGAGTTAAAGGTAAATTTTAAATTGACAAGGCATTATATATTAACTTATCAAAATAATAAAACAACAAAAAAAATTTTTTTTAATTTTAAAAATAAATTTATGTATATAAAATTTATTATATTTCTGTTTTTTAATTTTTATTAAATCAAATATATTATCAGATTAATTTATTTATATTATATATAATATATTTACTACTATTTAAAAATTCTATTTTGTTTTTTTTTTATTTCTTATCAAATTAAAATAATTTTTAATAAATTTTAAATAAAAAATTCTTGGATCACAATCATAATAAACCATTTGCAGCTTGCTGCTTTTTTCGTACGCCACTGTAGCTTTAGGCACCTGCAGGTCCATTTTCACGGCGGGGCACTCTGGGCTGGAGCAATTGAATAAGTCATATGCCGCATATGAGCTTCAGATTGGGCAGGTTCTGGCTGTTGCGGCAGAAGCGCTGCCAGCCACTCCAGTGGCGAAAGCCCTCGGAAGCCTGAATGCGCTTCGCGCAGGCAGCAGCTTCGCGCAGATTCTCGTCGAGCAGGTCTTGAGTGTAGGACAGAGAGCATTAGCAGCTGGACGGGTAAGGCACAACGAGGCCAAGCTCACCTTCACACTTGACATTGCAAACGCCGCCACGTCGCGCCTCCTGGCAGTAGCGTCCGTTGATCTGGAAGAGGCCGTAGCTGATCGAGCCATTCGGATTCGTTGTCCGCTTGTCTGTGTCCAGGTCGCTCTCATGCTCCAGCAGACATATCCCTGAAAGTGGAGAGGTTATTCTCTCTCTCTCTCTCTCTCTCTCTCGCTCTCTCTCTCTCTTTCTTTCTCTTCCTCACTCACAGTTGCTCAGCAGGCTGCGCTCGAAGCTGTGCTGGTCAAGCAACTTCCTGGCCAGCTCGCAGCGCAAGTAGCGCTTGCCTAGCACCTGAGCTCCCGCGCTGAGCCACAGGCCCACGTAGAACAGTGCAAGCACCGCCGATCTCATATTGCGACTGCTTGAACTTGATCTCCAGGCCGAACTGCCATCGCTGCCGCCGCTGCCTGCCGTAGACAACCGACTGCTGATAAGCCGCATTTTGCGTTGTTCCGAATGCGATTCTAATAGATCGAATAACTGACGGCTCTAATGGGTTCGCTCTTGACAGCAGTCAGTTCCCTGACTTGGTCAATCAATAATTAATGAAGTCTTAAGTTTCCGCAGCTGTGAAACACGTCTTACCATAGCGAAATCTTGCCTGAGAGTTGTGGTAGAGCTCTCAGCATAAAGTTGACATACCTGAGCTTCATCAAGTTACAAACCAAATAAAGTCCCAAATTTAAAAGTCTTATAAGGAAGCCATATAATTCAGTCTTCATACTTCCTGGGCTTTTCGTAAGTTCTTTACAAACTTTTCACCTCAAAATGAAACTACACTGCGCAACGTAGAGCTCAAACTGAACGAAAGTACAGACACAAACCACTAAAAGCTCACAGCCAAGATACAAACCGTAGAAAAATATATATATATGTAACGGAAAGGGCCGACTGACACATACACTGTAACTGCCAAAACATCGAGAGGCATCTCAAAACAACCTTGTTCGGCACATCATATATTCAGTTTGCTGTCAAAACACGACTGAGGCCAAATGTAATAAAAATATTGAGAAGTCATATATATCAACTAGCCAATATACTCATTATTATTTTGGAGTAGTGTATATTTGTCGAGAGCGGAAACTGTGCTCAGCAGCTCTCAAAGCTGAATAAATCGGTAAACTTAAGCTCGCCGATCGAATGAGAAACTATAATTACAGCAGAAAAATTGATCGAAATGATATTTCAGAGAATTTTCTATGGATTCCATAAGAAAGTTAGGAAACACATTTAAATTGTATTTTAAAATTCCTCTGTTGAGCAAAATTCATAAAAATTTATTGTTCTTGATCAATTATTGGATGTTTTTTATGGCTAATTGGCTCATGGTTCCATAAGTAAAATATATACATATATATTTTTTATAAAAACTACATATATTTTAAAATAAAAAAATATATATAAAAATATTTTTATTGACATAAATATAAATTCAAATAAAATATAGAAATTTAAAAAATTATGATTTGTAGAATTTGTATATTTTATTACATTATTTAATATTTAAACTTAATAATATTTTTCCCACATTTTTCATACTTCGATATTTTTTTTCATTAGTAAAATTTTTTCTAGAATATTGAGATTCGTTTCTCGTGATTTAGAGCGAGCCTAACTGTCTGCGATATTTTTCGAACGAACATGTTGTTTTTCGAACTCGAGTTTTATCGATTTACAGGGATGCTGGAAAAGCTCTTGATATATCCCATAGGACCTAATATGCTAACGATATGTATTTTTTATTTTTTAAATATTTCTCTGACTAATAATAAAATAAAACTATGCTTATATGCATATGGTATAAAGCCTAAGCTAACTCTATTTGCAAAATGTGACTACAATAAACGGCCGACCGAACATAAAACTTAGTTTAGCTAAAGCAAAATATGATTTCTCAATAAGAACTTCAATTAAATGATGAGTTTTCCTTTGGGATTAAGTTTTTCTTTTCCAGCTTAGGCAAGTCATTTTTTCAAATTAATATTTACTTATTTCGAATAATTTTCAAATATATTGCTATGGGACTGCAATCTCTAGGCTTGAGCTAGTTCCGTTTACTGCGTAGCTGGTTCCAGTGCAAGCTGAGCTTTTGGTTGAGCAGCCCTTAAAGCACATGTAGAGCACCTGCTGCTGCTGCTGCTACACACACACACTCACACACACACAGCTACACACACATCCATAGATTTCCATCCCCTGTGGCAAGTGCAGGCGACGTTTCGCACTAAATATCGATTCGAATGGGCAGGCGCATGCGCAATCAGCGCTAAGCTATGGTTCGAGGTCGAAGTACCGAGTCCGTGAACCGAGAACTGCGAACCGTGAACCGAGTCCGGCAAAGCCAACGAGTTATCCGTCCAACCACAGGCAGTTGCAGTCGTTTGTGAGCGTTCGCAGCGCTAGGTACTCAGCAAGTTTCCTGGTGCATTCGAAGCATTACTGTGACTGAACAGCACAAGGTTGTCAACCTGCTTCACCCACATACACAAACACACACACACATACAGAGAGAGAGAGAGAGAGAGAGAGAGAGAGAGAGAGAGTGAGGGAGTGGGAACGTAAGGAAGGCAGAAAAATGGACTTGAGCGAGTGCCAGTTACAAATTCTACAACAAACAGCAAAGGAGACAGAGAGTGAGAGAGAAAGAGTGAGCGAGTGAGAGAGCGAGTGAAATACTAAACTTTTTTTTTTGGCTCGTGTCTTGTGTCGGCATTAAAATTGTTGTTGTATTTGATTATGCTTTTTTTTCGAGTGCGTGCCGAAATCAATGAAAGAGAAAAACAGAAAAACAAAGTGAGAAAAAGATAAGAAAAAACGAAACAAGGCGAAAGCAAAACAGAAAATAAATAACTAGAAAAGAAATATAAATTTATAGTTCAAAAAACAAAATAAAAAAAAAAACAATTTTTTTTTCTATTTAAAACGGTTTTTTTTTTCAAGTGGAGAGAGAGAGAGAACGGTTGCGTGAGTGTGTGTTTGTGCGTGCGCAGTTCTATTAAATGAAACCAGAGAGTGTGTGTGTGTGGAGAGAGAGTAAGAGAGAGAGAGAGAGTGAGTGACTAAAAGTGGGCGACGCTTAGCCATAGCCGAAGCAACTGCAGCTGTTTTTCCATAAGTTTCCACGAACTTCGACTAAGCAGCAAGTGCGAATAGTGTTTCAGCCGAATCGTTTTTGGCCCAGCTGTAAACAGAGTCAGTCAGATATAGGTTTATATATATATATATATATATATATATATGTAGGGTATAGGCAAATCGACTCGATTCAGTCTTGAGCCAGGGCCAGCGCAGTTAGTCGAGAGCAGCGAGTGTTGAGACAATAGCGAGTGGCGAGTAGTCTCCAGAGTTGAGAGTCGAGAGTAGAGTGTGTGTAGACTCTCTCTCTCTCTCTCTCTCGCACTCTCTCACATGTATGACACGAGCTTCTACTACGTTCTACAATCAAATACTACTACGCACACATACACACACACACACACATACACACACACACTCACACACACACAACTATTCCGTTGCATAGTTTTTTGGGGGCAGCGCACAGAAGTCGAGCAACATCAACAACAACAAAACTTTGATCGTTGGTTGCGCTCGCCTTTCTCTGCGCTTCTCCGCTTGCTATTATCACTGCTAACGCCATTTGCTCTACATTCGATTCTTGTTCTTTTTTTTGTGTTTTTTTTTTGTTGGTTTGTTTCATGTTCCGTGCAGTTGCAGTTGCCGTTGCAGCCAACAGTGGTCAGACAGTGGACAGTGGAAACACTAAACAACTAAACTCGAAAACAACAACAAAAATATATTGAAAAAACAAAAAACTAAAAACTAAAAACTAAAAACAAAGCAAAACAAAAACAAAGTAAAAAAAAAATAAAAATACAAAAAATGTGCGCCTCGCAGCGTCGTAATTTGTTGCTGCGTAGCCTTTGGGCAGCCATCGTGCTCATTGGCACTGTGCAGGTGAGTCATGCAACACCAAAATCCTAACACACACACACGCACACACACACACACACACATGCACACATGCACACACATACGCACACTCGAGCTGCCGCAAAATATGCCAGCGAAAAAGAGACTCAGTTCTCGCCGCTTGTCCTTACACAAACACACGCACACACACACACAGAATCAGACACACTCACACACACATACTAACACACACACGCACAGCTTAACGCGAGTGTGCGCAAATATTGGCTTAATTGAACGGTTTTTCTTTCACCCATTCTACACGGTTGTCTTTATTTTTGGTGGGCTTTGTTATTGTCGCCCCCCCCCTGCCACGCAACACTTACACAACACGCAATTCGGGCAATTTGCATATGAAAGTCGCACCTGCTGGCCGGACCAGACCAAGCCAGGTGTGCTCTAACCACTCATTAACTAATGATGACTAGTGCCAGAGAACACAGAAAACTTTGAGCCACGCAACGCTGATTGCTCGCACACGCATCGTTGTCCAACGGTTGCCATGGCACACAAGCGGCTTAGAGAGAGAGAGAGAGAGAGAGAGAGAGCGAGAGAGAGAGAGAGAGAGCGAGAGAGAGAGAGAGCGAGAGGGAGAGACAGAGAGCTGCTGGTGCAGCTTAAGCTGTTCTCGACTCGAGCTGGCTCAATCGGCTCATCGATTGCTTGGCTTAAATATTTTTGAGCCCCACAGAAAATGCTGTAGCCTCAGAAAATGATATAATAGTGGGTAGTCCTAGTGGCTGTAGCAAAAAAACCCACTCACCCACTCAACCACCCACTCGCACAGCTATAATACTGGCAAGTTTTTAAGGGCTGCCAACATACTAAGCTGATTTATAAGTTGGCCAGCTGCTGCAACCGTTTCAGGTTCTCTAACCCACCCGAGCCACCCAGCCAGCCAGCCAGCCAGCCAGCCAGCCAGTCAGCCAACCACCCAACCAGTCAGCTTGTTTTGTGTGCTGCTTGCAATTTGTTTTGGCTTGCACTGTGCGCCTAGCTGCATATCCTTTTCTCTAGCCCCGCCTGATACCTTAATGCCGCTATTCATGTTGCTCTTTGTTGCCAGCAATTTATGAGTAGTGACCCGGGGCGCACAGGCCTCTGGCTGTCACTGTCGGCTGGGCGCTCTATCTATATGCAGCTGCAGCCCAGCAACTCCCACACACACACACACACACACACACACACATGGTCGTCAGCGAGCCGTCAACATTTGCCGTGCACCTTATCAGAGCCAACGCATCGCCTCGCATTTCTTTTTCTGTTTTGTTTTTTTTTCTTTTTGTGGTTGCTGTCGGTGGTGGCTGGCGTAGAACTTGCACTGCGAGTGGTTGGCTTCACGTATTTTCCAGTTGTTTTTTGCCTTTCTTGTGTCCTTTTGTATTTCGCTCATATATCTATATATATATATATATATATATATATATATATATATATATATATGTATATATACATATATATATGGATTGCCTCAAAGGACGCGTCTCTGACTCATGCAATGTGTCCAGGCCCAAAGAGCCGTCATTCTATCGACAGCCTGAAGCCCGCCGCTCGCACAACCCATACAAAATCCGAGGCGTCTATATTCGAGTACTTCTGGCTCAGTCACTCAGTCAGCAGGGGGTGGTGCGGTGGTTCTGCTGGCCATTTGATTGTCGGCACAAAACTGTTAGCTGTCAATTCGAGGCGCGTTCAGCCCAGCCCAGCCAGACCCCTTGGCCGGCCGTGTTTACTGCAACTCAACAAAAGTTGCTTCATGGCTTTAATGCACAATTGTTATAATGCGCATTATGAATCACATGGCTCGGAACTAGTTTCCGTTGTTGGCCAACCACATAAAGTTCTTAATTGCTGCGCAGCCATGGCTATTTAGCTCGCCTCGAGCGGGAATCAGCTGTTGGTTATGTAACCCATGAATTCTAGCTTGACTTCATCAGCGGGTTCGCTAGCAGGTACCCACCCAGTGGGGCAGGGTTTGTAATGCTCGCCTCTAACTCTGTTCACCGTCAGTTTAAAGCTGTTGCCCAAGCTGAGTCAAACACATGAATTTCTCACCACTTTTTCAGCAGTTCTGCATGACATTAGCTTGCTATGAATCAGACTAGTGACACTTAACAACAGCTATTCATCATGACTGAGCTGATATTCTCAGAAACATCACTTTTTACTGCAGCTGCATCATACATAGCTGATATTGTTACATACATCAATTTTACATCAGTTTTTGCTGCAGCTGGTCATCATACATAGTACACATTTGACTGGCGATGTTTCTATATGATGGTCAGCTGTAGTTAAGGTTGCTTTTTGGGCAAGTGATGTAAAGTTGATGTAAGAGATTCAATTCATACATCAAACTTACATCACTAGTGAAAAAACTTGCCTTAACTGCAGCTGATCAGCATTTGTGATCATCTTCAAGTGATGTATGAATCCCTACATCAGTCATACATCATACATCATCATACATTAATTCATACATCAATCTTACATCACTTGCTTAAACAGCCAGCTTAAGTTTGAAGATTGATAAGAGCCTGACCTGAACCAGCTTGTTGCTGTAGACTTATCGACGTCTTGCCTTGAGCTGTTTCTCTTAGCAGACACATGCTTTTCTCACCACTTTCTCACTAGTTTCTCAGTACTATTTGGGGCCTATTTGTTAAGCAGCTTGGCCTTAAGTGATGCTAGCCACATATCAATATATAAAGCACGTCTATACATATCTGTACATACCCTATATATCTACTATGTAAATCATTTTCTGCCTGGCCACCGCTAATGATGAGCAAGTGCTCGCTGCTCGGGCGCATCGAATGGAGCACCATTTACCAGCGATTTAAAAAAGTGCAAAAAAAAAAAAACTTGGCCGCAGTTAATGCGTGGTTTGCCTTCAACTAGTTGTTGTTGCTATCAATATCGACTGTCCACCCTGCCCTCCCCCTGCCACTAGCCACCACCCTCTGCACTCTCTCCCTCTGTGTGTGGACTCCTTTGCGTTTGCATTTAATCATGGCTGGCCGGACGTTCGCATTTATTGCATGCACTTAGTCACTGGCACAGCACTTGCAGCTCTTATCCATGGGGGCAGAGGGGTCACCCACACCCACACCCCCTCTCCCCTCTCCCCTCTCCACGCTGCACACTCGTGGTGCTGTTAGCATTTATCAGGCTTGGCAGTGCCAAACAACTTGGTCAGCAGCGTTGTCGTTTGCTGCCTCACTGACGATTGTCCTCGTCCACATTGACATCCACTTTGCTGCTGCTCTTCTTGTTGTTGTCGTCTTTTGCTGTTCGTGCACATTCATAAAATGTGGTGTCACAGTCCATGCACCACCACACCACCCAGCCCACTAGTCCACAGGCAAACAGACAGACAGAGAGACTCTCAGAGTGAGAGAGAGCGAGAGAGAGCCTCTCGCACATATGGACTGTGCAGTGACCCCACTTCCTTTCTATTTCCCGTGCCAGAGCTGAAATCCTTTTGCGTTTTCCTTTCGCCTTTGCACCGCACAGCTACGGCTATGTCCTTCAGCCACAATTCGAATTCTTAACTCGACTCCACTCGGCTCGCCTCGACTCGTTTCGATTCGTTTGCTTTCGTTGGGTTTTCGTTTTGCTTTGGCTTTGGCTTTGGCTTTGGCTTTGAATTCGCTGCGCCGTTTGGTTCGCTTTATTTGTCTTCTTATTTTGTAGCCGCCCTCAGCCCTTTGTAGTATGCTCCATGTGCCATGTGCCTAGCCCGCTGCCAGTTAGTCAGCCAGCCAGTCCCAGTCCGTCTTCCCTTTATCATATCTGAACCCATATCCAGTTACAAAGCGTTAACGCTTCAATGATTTTTTCGATTATGCATTTTGTTCATTTCAACGTTGACACAAAGGCGCTAACCCCGACCCACCGACCCCATTCCTCCCCCCTTCTGCTCGTCCAGCCAAGCGCAATGGCTTTGTTTTAAGCTAATGTCAGAGCCAAAGCCGAGGCGAGAGCTAAAGCCAGAGTCAGTCGCATAGCCGCAATCCCTGCCAGCTGCCAGCTGCCAGCTCCTCTGCCCTAGGCATAGGCCATAAAAATAGACTAAAGCTCGCCTATTTTTTTGCTCATCCTCTTGTTCTTCTCCTTCTTTCGTCCTTCTTTTTCTCGTGTCCTTTGTGTTGCATTGGAATAAGATGTTATTGAAACGGTATTGGTGGCAAGAACTTTTGCAATTGCTGCCGTTTGTGTCTTGGGTGAGTCCCCCCTCGCTCCCCGGTCCTCTCTCCACTCGCCTCGATCAAATACGAATGCCGTGGTGGGTCAACAACACTTGTCCTGCGGCAGACGCTAGGTGACGGCTCTTCAGCTAAACCTAAGCCGATGCCGTGCCGACGTTGCCTTCGTCGTCCTTCATAATCATCATCATCGTGTAGCTGCTGCTGCTGCTGCGGATGAGTCACACAATTAAACAAATGAAGCAAGCGAAATGCGAAAGCCAAAGGTACATAGAGATGAGGGGGAGGGGCAAATGGGGATGGCTCAGTAAACGAACCGAAAGACATGAAAAGATAAGAAACCTAATTGTTTCGGCCAGGCGACAATTAAATACCCTACGATGATGGACAATTGGTGAGCTTAGGCTAAACGCTTAATTGATCTGATGGCAATAGATGATAGAGGAGGAAGGGGGAGAGGGATGGAAGAGGGGGAGAAAGAGAGATGAGAGATGAGAGGAATGTTTACGTTACAGCTATATAACAGAGTTCCATTTTAAGAGACTGGAGAAAGAGAGGGAGAATGAGAGAGACATAGAGAGAGAGAGAGAGATAGAGAGAGAGAGAGAAAAAGAGATAGAGAGAGAGATAATGATATAGATATTGAGACAGAGAGCGAAAGAGAGAGATAGAGAGAGAAGTAGAAATAGATGCAGATGGAGAGAGTGAGATAGAGAAAGATAAAGGAATAGACATAGATTAAATAAGAGAGAGAGAGAAAGAAGTATATAGAGATGGAGAGAGAGTGACGGAGAAAGGTTGGGAAAGAGTGATAGAAAAAGATCGAGAGAGAGATAGATAGATAGAGAGTAACTGAGAAACATAGAGATCATAATAAAGAAAGAGAGAGGAAGAGATTGAGAGAGAAAGAGAAAGAGGTAGACCGAGAGAGAAACACAGAGAGAGGGAGAGGCAAGGAGAAAGAATGAAAAAGAGAGGGAGACAGAGAGAGGGAGAGTGAGGAAGGGGAAAAGATTGCGAGAAAAACAATGATAGAGTTAGAAAGAGAGATATAGAGAGAGGGAGGGAGAGAGAGAGAGAGAGATTGATAGATAAAGAGTGAAATTGCTATGCTATGATATATAAGTAGAGAGAAGAAGATAAGGCTTATATAATAGTGATAGAGAGTGTGAGAGAGAGACAGAGAGAGAGAGAGAGAGAGTGATATGGCTATGTGGACTCAGCTAAATATGCAGATCAAGAGCATGAATATATACATGTATGTATGTATATATATATATGTATGTATATATATGCATACTTCTACAGCTGTATTTATTCATTCCGTATTGAATCAGAGACGTCGTCTCTGCAATTATATTAGAATATTCTCGAAAGGAGTATAATTAAAATACATTTGGCAAGGATAAATAGCCAAATCGGTGTCGAGCAAACGAACGAAAACACACACACACTCACGCGTACACCTACACACACCTACACACACACTGAGCAATTTTACGGCACAAGTTTTGCGTTTGAAGTGCCAAGTAGCAAAAGGGAACAAGAGAAAGAGAGGGAGAGAGGGAGAGAGGGAGAGAGAGAGAGAGAGAGAGAGAGAGAGGTGAGTGAGCGCCACGTCGCCATTTTTGCTTAGCTACAAAGGCGGAAAAAAAGGGGTGGACCTGGCTGCAAAGTGTGGCGCGACGTTCAGCTAATGCAAACAGTAGCTGCTAAAAGTGGGTGGACGCGGGGCTCATTGATGATGGGCCGCGCCGCGCTCGAAGAAGCTGCTCGAGCTGAAAATAAAAGTTCGTCCGATTCGTCTGGTTTGTTTGTATTGCACGTCGCCATAAGCAGCCACACAGAGGCACACATACATACAGCTAGGCATATACATACGTAAGAGGAGCAAGGAGCAGGGAGCAGGGAGCTAGGAGCAAGGAGGAGGTGAACGTGAATGTGAATGCTGCTTGGGACGTGCAACGACAACGTGCCAAACCGAAACTTGTGGCAGGTGCTTGAATTTGGCATTTTGTGTTGACTAAGCCTGAACGACTTTTCTTGCTGTTGCGATGGCCACGCCCCCTCCCGCAGACAGCCCCAGTGGCTGTCCACGTGCCGCATGCATTATTTGCTCAAGTGGTCGGCGAGGCGAGGAGCCTGGAGTCCCATGTGCCGTGCCGTGCCATAGGGTTCAGTAGTTCAGCTCGTCGCTGATTTCATTTGAGCCGCATGCCACTATTCAATCGCTCGAGTCACGTTGCCCACGTTGCGAAGGTGTAGCCGACAAACTCGTTGCATACGCTGAGCGAATGAATCTCGTCTTGACTTTTCCAGCCGAATTGTTCTTGCCCAGATTTCGTACGTCGCCCTCTGTCGTGGGGCATCATTATCGATGGTGTCATTAGCCATCAGTCGAGTGTCGAACGTTGAACGTTGAATGTCGAGTGCCAGAGAAAGAGAGACAGAGAGAGAGAGAGCGAGAGAGAGAGTGTGGGAGAGAGAAGGAGTTGAACTGAAGGCACTTTGTCCAATCCGCTGATAAATAACCGAATAGATAAATGATGATGCGGCACACGAATGAATGAATAAATGAATCAATTATTTGCCCTCTGCATACAAATGTCTATGGCCATTGTGTATGTGGCCATATGCTTAGCCCGGCATGGCTAATAGCCATTCTTGCGCCATTCTGAGCTTTGCCCTGAATAGCTTTTGTTAATGGAGTAAGCGCTTAAAGACCTGAAATCGAAGGATATTTATTGGAAATATATTTGAGTTGGCCGAAAGCATATATCAAGCAAATATCAGCTTGATTTGTGCCTGGGATCTTTAAGATTTACTTTAAATTCACATACGAAATCTTATGGAGCTGCTGTAGGGTTGATATAGAATCTCATGTGTGCCTTGGGCATATGATTGAACTGAAGTTGGAGTTGAAATGAAGAGAGCTCTCTATGATTAGCTCTGATCTTATCTTTGATGTGCAATGCAACAAGCGAGCTGCTCAGTAAGAATATGACTCATATAGCACAGGCAAAGAGTAGTCTCTAGCAGCTGTGCAAGTTGTGTTAGTATAGGTCAAGTTGCTTAGAAGACTCTTGCAACTTGTATGAAGCTCAGTTTGCCTTATTCATTTGAGCTGCAATTGCCTTAGATGAAAGTTGCCATAGACAGCAGTAGCTCATAAATGACATATCAAAATGAAAATATTCTGAACAGTCTGAACTTGAATAGAAATGAATCAAGTTGGCTGTCCAAATGAATCTATGGCATTCAGCTGCCCTCAGCTCTCACACATTCATAGTTCACTCAAGTACAAGAGCCGCTCTCATCGATATTGCACTCAAATGGCTCTATGCCCATATAAATCTCTTCTAAAAACATGTATATTTCCTTTTAAATATATATACATACATAAGTATGTTTTCAATTGTTAGCTAATAAGCAGAATGCCTAGAAAAATCTCGTATTTCTGTCACGCTTTTCTGCTGGCTGCGAAACAGGAAATTTGAAAATGAAAATGAAAATGAAAAAGAAGAAAAATAAAAGAACTGAAAATCAGAAGCCGAAAAGGAAATGAGTCATGTAATTCGTGAGATTGACGACTTGGGATTTGGAAACATTTTCGGTTAGCAAACAATTCGGATAACAAGTTGCCTCTGGAATTTGATTCGCTGACTAAATGCAAATAATCAAATTTCGGCTACGGCTACGGCTAGGACTACGGGCATATAAAAAAGCGTACAAACAAGCTGCTAATTACGTGACCCAATTAATTCTAAGCACATACACACACACAGAGCTGTAGAAATATTCGCTTTTAAATTCAACAAGAGAGGGAGAGAGAGTGGGAGAGAGGGAGAGCGCGCACGATGATAACCAAAATGTTTATTTGAAATGTGCGCCAGGAAATACATTTGGAGCATTTTGCCAGCAACTGCCCTGCCACTGCCACACCCCCCGCCCAGCAGCAGCATTTCAGTATATTTTTCTCTCATTTTTTATTATTATTTAGCTGGCGTTTTTGTGCCCGCACGGAAAATCCAATTTTATTTGCATTTTCATTAACAGCAAATAATAAAACGGAAATATGATTTTTATGCCATTCCCATGGAAAATGGCGACCCGTGGCACAGTTAACGCAGCAGCAGCAGCAGCTGCTATAGCCCCAGTCCGTGCCGAGCATACGCCCACGCCCACTGGCAACGCCCACTTCCAGGCTATTACAACGTGCATTTCCGTTTTGGCTTTTTACTGCTCCTGCTGCCATGGTAGTTGCTGTTGCTTTGCTGTTGCTGTTGCTGTTGTTGTTGTTTTTGGGTGATTATAAGCAATTTGTGTTATAAAATCGCAATATTGCATTTTGCCTGGCTGCCTGAAACCCTACACCCCCAACCTGCCTAGCCACCCCCTTCTCTTACATTTTCCATGTTTTTTTTTGTGAAGCATTTCTCGTTTGGCTTATTTTTCAATTGGCATAGTTTTCGCTTGCTTGGCTTTTCTTCGCAACTCTTGCCTGCTTCACTCTGCCCAGCTCTTTGCCGCCTCTTGAGTTCCCTCTCGAGAGTAAATACATTTGTGCCAGCTTGGAGCAGCATTTAGAAAGGCAAATGCCAGGAAAATGCACTTATTTCATTCAGCGTTTCACTCTCAGTCATCGGCGCTGCGTTGTCCAGGCGACCAAATCAATGGCCAAGCGCGCTGACAGCGTCGCCTCAGCGTCCCCAAAGCCCAGTTGGCCATCAACGCGACGCGACGCGACGCGACGCGACGAGACAAGACGAGACGAGGGGCAGTCTGTCAAATCGAATGGCAGTTGAGGGCGGCAAAAAATAAACCCCAAACTCCATTTAAGGGTCGTAAAAGTGGGCAAAGTCTGCGGCTCATGTGTGTGAGGGGATCGTTGGCTAGGGCAAGTGAAGCGCAATATTTGTGACATAAAACTCGCTATTAAATTAAATTTTATTTGCACATTCATGCAAAGCAACAAAAATATGGTCAGGGCCTGAGCGAAGCAAAAAGCAAAGAGAAAACTCGAACCCAACTGAAGCTGGAAGTGAAGTTTGAGCTGTGCCCAGCTGCTGCTAAAGAAATTGAATTTTACGAGCGCGTTTGCAGATAATGAAATTTATATATACACAGAGAGATAGAGAGAGGGAGAGAGAGGGGGGAGAGACAAATTGACAGACAAACAGGCAGACAGCGAGACAGACTGGCAGATAGTCAGACAGATAAACAAGCAGTCAGACAGGCAGGCAGTCGCATGTATGTATAAATAGCATAGTTGAGATGCCTAGACAGCGCATAAAGCATTCCATATGAAAGCAGCCATTGGTTTTCGATGCCAACTGCATGCTAAAGTTAACAGCGACTTTAACAACTGGTTAAAATTAACTAAAGGAGGGAATAGGAGTTTATATATGACATAAGATATATTATATATGATATATGATATACGATATATGATATATGACATAAGACATATTTTATATTATATATGATATATGAGATATGAGATATGAAATATGATGTATTATATGTGATATATGATATATGATATATGATATATGTGTATGCCCTCTTTTTATTTTTATTATTATTATAAAAGTTTTTGAAATTTGTTTTTTCATTACAACTATAATTTTTTTAATATCTTATATTTTTTCTTCTTTATTTTTGGCATAATAATAATAATAATAATTATTATTGTTATTATTATTATTATTATTATTATTATTATTATTATTATTATTATTATTATTATTTAATTTTTTAAAATTTTTTATTATTATTTTTTTTTTATTTATTTGCTATTGTTCCAATCAGTTCTTTAAGTTATTATTATAATTATAGAATTAAATTAAATTTTTAATTTTATATTTATTTCTTTTTTTTGCCATAACTATTTTCATTTTATTTATATTTATTTCTTCTGCATATTTTCGATACTTTTTTTCTGCCATACGCCACGCGCCACATACATTTGCATTTCAAATACGCAGAAATAAATTTCGCATAAATTTTAACTATTTTATTTATTTTTTTTTTATGGGAAAAATCAAACTTTGCATTTCCATGTATGCAATTTGTGCAAATCAAATCAAAAACAAAAAGGAGGAAATAGTTTGAATTCATTTTGCAATTTGCTTAAAGCTTTTTCCGCATTAACTTTAATTTGATTTCTGATTGAGCTGCGTGAGCTTCGCCCGTTGTTGTTGTTGTTGATGAACTTTGGGTTTTTGCTCTTGGAAAAACCGTTGAGAGTATGTTTCTGTTATGTTTTCCTTTTTGCTCTCTGAGCTGCTTGCCTTTGGCAGTTTGGCTCGCGTGTCCACGTCCAGAACGCACTTTGTTGTGCCTCGCACTCGTTAAGCCTGTCACACATAGGGATTGAGGGAGGGAGCGGGAGAGGGAGAGGGAGAGAGTTGCCGTGGCACTTAATAATATAATGTTATATGCGCTGTGTCGCATAGTGCCTGCGAGTCATGTTTATCTACGTGTGTGTGAGTGTGTGCTTGGTGTCAACTGTAATTGTATTTGTTGCCCTGTCACATGCAAACACACACGCGCGCTAACACGCCCACAGCGACGCACTCAATGCCATGTTGTTGCATGCAAGTGAGTTGCCAGCGTGGGCGGCTCTATTAAACTGTGCTGCTTTGTGGCTAAAATTTGCCAGCTACGCGCAGCTGTGGCAAAAAGTTAATGGCCAAAGCCAAGCCAAACGAGCCAAAACTCAATGTCTGCGCCACCCTCACCCACCCACCCTCTCTCTCTGTGTGTGTGTGTGTGTGTGTTAATGCCTTTGTCACTAGGGTTCTATTAGGCACAAGTACACACACACACACACACACACACTCGCACACTTATGCACATGCCTTTGCTGCTTTATCGTTTAAATATTTCAAGTGTGCCACAGACACAACAACAGCCGCAGCCGCAGCCGCAGCAGCAGCAGCAGCAGCAGCGGCTACAAAAATATCTTCATGTCTCGGCATGCGGCATGCAGCGCGCCTGGCATAGCACATTATATGCCACTTGTATGCGACAATGACTCGCAGACACACACACACACACACACACACAGGGGCAGCTAGACAAATTGCTAGAGTGAATGCGTGTGCTGCAGCCCAGCCCAGCTCAGTTTGCATGGGGCCCAGTGGGCGTCGTGACTCGGTTTCCTCTTTTCTTTGCGGGGCATCCCCAGGCAGTCGGGCAGGCATTAAACTCAATTGGCATTTAGGCGCTGATTTGTGCGCTCGATTGATTAATGCGGCGTCTGTATGCCCATCGATAAAGCACACACACACACACACATTTATATATACATGTATATATGTAGATACTATATACATTGTGGATTTCTTAATATACATAAATTGTGACAACCTTTTGGCCACTTTTGGCCACTTGACGCGTAGTCAGGCGTTAAATTTGATTATATTCAACATTTCTATTGCTCTCTCTTTCTCTCTATCTCTCTTTCGCTCTCTGTCTCTCTGTGGCACTATATACATATTTTATTTTATTATTAAATGTTGTTGCTGCTGCCCAGAATTATGGTCGAACGTGTCGTATGCGCAACCAAGCAGCAAACAACTCCTGTCGCCAGGGTCATGTGCGCAACCAAAGACTACCACACACACACACACACACACACACATGGACACACCTCTACATACGTACAGAACCCACACACATGCAGCATCATAAATTTAGTAGAATTGAAAGCCTGCCTCATGGCTGCCGTGGGGGCGTTTCCATTCAATTTCTATATATGTTTTTTTTTCTTCTTCCTCCTTTTTTTTGGTATTTTATTTTGCTTTGCTCTGTCCGACTCAAAGACACACACACACACTGTCGCTGACGTATTGGCAAATAAATAAAGCGCCAAAAAATAAAATACTTGTGCGAATTTGGTCAAAAAGCAAAGTCGAAAGCAACTGCCGAAAGAGGGCAAAAAAGCGCGCTCGAAAGTATGCTACAAAATTGTTTATGCGTCCTAGCGGACGTATGCGAATGCGTGTGTGTGCGGGTGTGTGTGTAGCCTGATTTTTAACGTAAATAAAGCGCTATTGATATTGAGTGTCTGCCTCCACGGGCTGAGCGCTGTCATATTATGAGC